>CM029372.1:8932980-8947980 GCA_017165825.1 Hepsetus odoe | reverse complement strand
GGTCCTAAGCCTAGCATTCAGTACGAGACAACAACTTTCTCACTCTAAATCATAGAGAGGCTCAGGAACACAATGAAGGGCTTGTGTGAGGGTGTTAAGCTGTGCTCAGTCAAGAGGAGCCCATGCTTAATGCCAAGCTCTGAGGGCTGCAAAAACACAGAACGTGTATACACATGAACCACACACACACACATTATGGAGGAAGCACAAACTGAAGGACTTTGCAAACAGATCAGTGTTTACACTGCAGTACCGCCTGAGCTGTTTTGCTGGTTGCTTGCATGCAAAGACGAAAGCTGTCACACTGGAAGATGTGTAAGCATTACACTGATGAATTCCAGTATAAAACATCCTAAAGCACGTGAAATAAAATTTAATTAGGCCTGAAGATCTCTTGGCTGCTCATGCTCATTTTCTACAATCATTTAAAATCATGTAACATCACAGCAAGCACATGCGAATTGAATGTGTATTCATGTGTTTATATCAAATAAAAACAAAACAAACACATTTACTGACACGTTTTCTGTTTGTTTGTTTAGTAGTTACCACTGATTTCATACGTGCTTGGATTATGGATGCTTTGGTTGATTTTTCCACACTTTTTGTTTTGATGGATTATTTATTTAGTTTTGATGGATTATTTATTTATGAACCTGTGTAATTTTAGACATTTGTGTGTTTGCAGTGCATTATTTCATTTCCTTAACTTCAAAGGTAGCTTGGAAACCATAAAGACAGTAATCAAATTTAAACAATTAGATGCAATGAACAAAAAAATGCAATTAATTTGTTACATTTTCAATTACTAACATCCATTATCTGAAATACTTTTCCGAAAGAGGATCTTATGGGCTGCTGGAACCTACGATCACAGGGTGAAAGGTAAGGAAACACCCAGGACAGGTTGCCAGTCCATCAAACGGCCGACGGACAGATTTAAACCTAGTAGGCAATTTAGCATCTCTAATCCACCTGACGTGCATTTCTGTGGGATTGAGGGAGGAAAGTGGTGCTCAAACCACTGTGCTTCTGCAGTCATTTACAGTCACGTATACAAGCTTCACAGAGAACGCACTCCAAATTTTAATACACTGTTTTTGTTGCTTTTGCTGAATAATGGAATGAAGTATCATTAAAAAAAACTATCTGGGACTTTTTTCATAATACTGGAAAGCTGACCCTCCATGTGAGGGTGTTACATGTAGAATCAAATGCACAGCTGTCAGACATGTTGTTTTCCTTTGGTGGAAGCTCACAATGCATATGGATGCAATTATAACAGGAGGATGCAGACTTGTGATACAACTTCATGTGTTTTTTGGTTTCAGAACATGTGTTTTCTTTCCCTTCCTTCTCAACAACACACCCCCCCATCCTCCACAACCCCCCAATCCCCTTTAAATGTGAAGGTTTCATGACGCAAACATTCATACTGGCACTGTACCTACGAGAGAGAGAGAGAGAGAGAGAGAGAGAGAGAGAGAGAGAAATAATGAGGGGCTGAGAGATAGAGAGGGAGAAGGGGGAGGACAGTGTGCATGACATTCCCTTTGATGTGCATGCTTTACTGTGTGTGTCAGTCGGCTGGACGCTTTTGTTGCTCTGTCCTCTGCTCTAATTAAGACGTCCTCTCTCCTCTGCTGACGCCACAGAAGGTTCGAGCTGAAGAAGAGGAGAGCAGCAGCAGTCAAAACAACGCACTCTCCTGCTGGAGCCCCACAAAGGCCTGCACAGAGTGATCTGATTTATGGTGTATGAAGCACAATTCATTGACAGTGCAGCGCAAGACTTATCTCGAAGGCCGATCTGAAACATGTGGCCTCTCTTTTGGCAAGAGTTACAAACAGTTATCAGGGGAAAAAACCTGAAAAAGAACCACTTTTACTGGATGTAATGTGAAAATAAAAGTTGTTAATGGGTAGCAAAGGCACCGGTTTACAGCATCCAGAATGAGTTTTAAAGATTAAGAAAAAAAATACATCATTAATAACATAAATTAGGCCAGTGGTGGCCTAGTGATTAGGGACAAGGCTGTGATTGCCAGCCCATAAGTTTGAATTCTGGACCAGTAGGTTGCCCTGAGATACCCTTGAGCAAGGTACCATCCCCTACACTGCTCCCTAGCCCACTGCTGCTGATGTTCACTACCAGAGTGTTTGCATGGGTTTAATGCTGGAAATTCACTGCTCGCTGTTCACAGAGTGTGTGTAAGCAGAAGGACTTTCATTAATTAGATTTTATTTGATCTTGTTACCATTAAACTTACTGCTATACTTTTCTATTCTTAATGAACCAGCTGGAAATAACAATTTGATGAAAAATTACAAGGATTAAGAATTAAGCGGTAGCTTTAACCCATTAACACAAACTATATTTTTAAATTAAGTGAATGCATTTTCTTGCTTTCTTTCTTTTATTCAGTGTTCTTTTTTGTGTTTACTACATAGTGTATTTTTTGTCATTTCTGCTGACGAAAGTAAAGTCACCTACTTAGGAAGGAGAGATAGTGTGTGTGTGTGTGTGTGTGTGTGTGTGTGTGTGTGTGTGTGTGTGTGTGTGTGTGTGTGTGAGCATTCCTGTGCTCTTGGGGCCAGACATTTGTGACGTACACTTTTGTTTGTTCACTATCAGTAGGATGTAACACCCTCCTTTGAACATGCTTTTCTTCAGTCAATGTCCTCATATTTACTCTTTTCTTTTCTGTCGTCTTATTGTATATTTATATTATGTTCACATTGTAGATGTATATTATTTATGCACATAAAAAGCATAAAATCATTCAATTAAAAGAAAATGAAAAAAATATAAAGAAGGATAAAAATATTATTTAATTACCATAAGTAAGTAGAGCAGTGGAACGGTTCAGATTTTATGTACACATGTATTTGATCTTTTTCTGGAGGCAATGGAAAAAGGCCATTTAAAGCTTCTACTTAAAACCAGACTGTTACATGATCTGAAAGGTTATAGTCAGCCGTAAGAACTGTGTTCCTGTATGTATAGCACCAGGCTGTGGAAGAAGCCACACTTTGAAGTTAGAGATAAAACCAGGGGTCAGATGTTTTGAAGCAGACATGAGAAGTCTTCTCTCTAACAACTCTGTTACTGATAAGAGTAATATCTACTCTTAGCGGCCTGAAACAAAGCAAATTCCTTCTTTAAGATAATAAAAATTATTAAGTGTTAGAAATGAATGTGGAATTTTTAAACATGACACTGATTTACAACTAACATTTTATTTCCGAAAACACAATTATATCCCAACACACACACACACACACGCATTTTCGTTAGTTTTAAGACTGACCTACTTTATCTGTGTAGTTAGTTGTCTGTTTTGAACAGAATTTGAAAGAGGGGCTACAAATTTTATATATGGGCCTACGCTTTGAGCGGGAGTACTTTGCAATGAAGTTCTTTAAAATTCTTCTTGATTTTTCTAAAATTCAAAAATCATCTTGTGTTTGTTTGTGTGTTTTCTGCAGGCTCTCCCATGCTCACAGATCTGCAATCAAAGTCATAAGGAGGATGCAGTACTTTGTAGCCAGAAAGAAATTTCAGGTAAAATTACAAAACTTTTTAAATTCTTGTTTTCCTAAACCCACTATCGAAAGATAACTCTACATATCCCTCATAGTTTTTAACTGAACTCATGAACTGTATTATAACTAATTTGCAAAGACACTTCGGCTGCTGAACACATACTGAAGCATTTTCTAGCTGGCTAGTATTATGTGGTGACTAGTTGACTAACGCTCTGTCCCAGTAACAAAGCATGGAAGTGGAGGCCCAGTGGGATTCAGAAATGCTTGATGCTGGTTATAATAGCTTTTATCTGTAGTTTCTGTCTCTGGGCTCTGCAGCAAGCAAGGAAACCCTATGACGTGCGAGACGTGATTGAGCAGTATTCCCAGGGCCACCTCAACATGATGGTCCGTATAAAGGAGCTCCAGAGACGGTGAGACAACAATAGTATCCCTAGAGCTTTGTCTTTCTTCTCTTTTTCCCATTTTTCAGCATTCGATTTGGAGGAAACTCAGTTTTGTTCTCAAATGCTCATTGCATACTGCTATTTCTCGCTCCCAGGTTGGATCACACATTGGGAAAGCCAGGAATGTTTCTGCCAGGTACACATTACACAGTCCAACACAACACTAAAGGCTTTGAAATAATTTCTTAACTTTAGTTTCGAGAGCAGAAGGTTTTGTTATCAAATTTACCCAAGGATCTTTTCTACACATGCAACTATAAATCTTTGATAAAGAAACTGATGCTTATGCAACCTAGCATACTCATCTAAATAGTATTTTCCTTATCATTGCAGAAGGCCTAGGAATTGAAATCGAAAGATTGGCATACTGAGGACTATCTAATGGACAGACACATTCCATTCATTGTGTTTTTAAAATCATTTCCATTTTTAACAAAAGCATTTGCCTTTTCACAGAAAAGGGTGTAGACAAGGAGTACCACACTGTTGGAGCCAGGCTGATCAGACTGGAGGATAAGGTGAGACTGCATGGTTCAGGCTGAGCTGCTGCTGATGTTCTGATGGCTGGATCTCCTGCTCTTTGATAGAATCTGTGACGTTCACACCCTGTATTTTGACTGGCCAATTCAGGGAAAGGTCACATTGCCCAACATACAGCACACATAGAACAGCTTTCAGTCAGATACTGTCAGAGGAGGCTGAAATGATAGCGTAATCATTATGTTGCGATCTCCTCTCAAACCACCACAAGCATGACATGGCATGTTTTCTGTTGTTTTGTTTTCTTTGTAGAGGAAGCCAGAGATGCTCTAGATTGCAGGCCTAAGTTCCTTAGAAGATAGAGCAGTAATTTCCACTCCAGATTAAAAGCTGCCTTTTGCCCCTTAAATGTCTTTGTTTTATGGAAGAAAAAATTTATCTCAATCCACGTGAAATTACAAAGTACAATCGGTTTTACTACAGAAATAATTATTACTGCACAGTTCACTGCCTTGCTTATGAGTGTGTAGCAGGATGCAGGAACTTTGATATCAACAGCGTTCAAAATTCAATGCCCCATTTGGAGCAGAACTAACTACCCTTTGCTTACCAGCCAATGAACCGCTGTCAATATCTTCTCCTGTCTTTGCTACAGTGGCACTCAATGGTGGGCGGTGTCTTGGTTGGGCACTGGGATTAAAGTTATACCATCAGGGAGAATCTGTCTGCAGGCTTTGTCTTCAGCATAAATGTAATGCAACAAGATGATAAAGAAGTCAACAACATAGCATCATTTGTTGTTGCCAAGTCATCCATTGCACATTTCTAAGCTGTAGACTTTTAATGCACAATATGATAATTACATGATACTGCAGTTGGTCTCATACACCAGTCAGTTCATGACACACATTCAAATCTACAGGTACAAATAGCATGTGCAACAAAAGATCCATCTACTGAAATCTGCTGCTTCAAAGCTAAGGTAAAATAAGTATTGGTCTGAATAGGTTTTGCTGACCATAGGTTTTATTTTTTCATCTCAGAGTAAAACCTAATTTGATCCTTGTTGGACAAAGACTAATTTCCTCTCATATGCACCATAAGTGGTGACATCTTTGCAGCAGATGCACGAAAAATAGCTTATTTGTTCATTTGTAAATTTCTAGTTTGTAAATCTGTTCATTTTCTAGATATACACCAGTATTGCTCGACCAGATTTACCTCCTTGAAGAAATTAGTTCCATTGCTTATCATCATTCCACCTAAGTTCTTGTGTTAGATATAGGCTGAAGCTTAATTCTGCAAGAGGGTAGGTCATCAGGTTGGCACTCATATGACTTTTTGTGAGTTTAGTGCATGCTCCTTTAATTAAAGTTCATTACAAATATAATAGCACTCAATGCCTTTGGATTTATCATATATGATGCGTAGCACTGCGTTATGAATGCTATGGCTTATCTTATCTTATTAGGGTAGCGGTGGCCTAGTGGTTAGGGCGTCAGCCACATGATCGGAGGATCGGGGGTTTGAACCCCTTCCCAGTAGGTTGTGCTGAGGTACCCTTGAGCAAGGTGCCGTCCCCATCACTGCTCCCCGGGCGCTTTCAATAGCAGCCCACTGCTGCACATGGGTGAAATGCAGAGAGCGAATTTCCCATTTGTGGGATTATAAATAAAGGATTATTATTATTATTATCTCTGCCTAAGTGAATAGAGCTTCTGCTGTCAAGATATAATAGTAATTATTGCTTGTCACCCATTTGAAAAGATGAAATGGCATTTACATAAGGTGCACTGAACATGGCTGAACACTCAGTGTAAGTGAGTTTGCCTTTGCGCCCTTAGAGAAATGAGGAGGCCCTTCTTTTCCATGGAGGAATGGTGCTGGAGAGTCTGTGTGTATTTTTGGAAGTGTAAAGGAAAAAGTCAACTTAAGTCAGACAGGCATGTGTCTGATTTATGCCACACAGAGTTCTCTTCAAGCCCTGGTTTTATGGCAGCCTGCCAGCAAGCACCCATACGCATGCCATGGACGTTATGACCCAGACCTGACCTGCTGAACACTGTCTAGCCTGTTTGTGTGTATACATATGATTGAAATTCTTTCGTATTTCCTGTGAAATATTTGTTAGGTTGACTGTAATCTCTTCTCAGCCCTTTCAGTGACAAACCAAACAATCTTTACTGCTCAGCTCCATCTCATGGACACTGGGCACTTTAATGGCCTATTTAGCATGACTCTGTTATAACTACAGGCCTGTTTATTAGCAATAACTTGTTTTTAGAGGTTTCATGTCATACTCTCAGAGCTCATGTTATTATTAAATGAATTTCTTGTAACATCATTCAAGGAGATTACCTGTAAAAACAGTAGAAGGAATAAATGTAATAGATGTAAAGGCATTTTTAACACCAGCAGCAAGACTGCTTTAGTGTTATAGAAAGACTATTCATCCCCTCCACCATTGCATTGCAACTTGATAGAAGTTTGAAATAAATCATTCTCACCTTCTAAACATTTTTTTTACAATTACACGATTTTCTTGCTTTTAATAAACAACAGCAGAAGGTATGTACATTACTGCTTAAAAATCTTAAGCCACAACTTTTTACTTTGTATTTTGGAGTAAAATGAGATAGGTACAGTGATTAATTGCAAGAGATTTAAACATACATGTTAATACAGTTTATTGCACAAAGATAGCTCGTATAATTCTAACCCCGTATAAAGTCAGTATTTGTTATACATTATTCTTCAATGCAGCCATTACAATCTTTAAGCTGACTCCAGGAAAAGTTCTCCAGGTCCCTTGAATTTCAAGAACTCTTCTTGGGATGCTGCCTTTTGTTCCCAGCTCTGTCAAGATCACGCTGCTCTGCTGCTGTCTCTGAAAGTGGTCAGAGACATCCTTAATGAAGCCTGGAGAGCTACTCCTGAGCAATACTTTAAAAATACAAGAAAGTCTGGCTCTTTGGAAGCCTAATCTGAGAAATGAGAGACTCATGACATTTAAACAGTACTATAAATCCATATCCATTGCTCATTAAATGTTCACACAGTGTAAAGGGCAGCTTGCCTTTTTAAATGGTATAGAAAAGGAATTAAAGTTTGAGATTTTCTCTTTCTATAGCAATGATAGCCAGTTGCGCACTCGCGAACCAGGTACAGAAACTGATATTATTGGTATTCAATAAATGGGGATCAAATTGGGGAACTCAATTTTTGCACTTTGCACAGTATTCTAGCTGCAATTGCATAAACCACTAAGAGGCCTTTGGCACAAAGGAGCATGCGTGAAAGTATCATGAAGAAATAGAAACGAACCAACCTCTCATGTCTTTGAAAGGTACAGAAAATGTCTTTAAACCTCTGCATTTAACATAATGTGGTCATCTTCAGTTGAATCCCTCTGTGAGCAGATGCTCCTCATACATGCTGATTAGTGTGCACTGCTATTTTCATGCCATGGTAGTTTTATCCACTGTAAACCTCAATGGGTCTCTCCATGCCCTAAGGCAGCAGGTGTGTGAACTGACTGACCCTGGCACGTATACACACACACATCTGGACAGAGCATGTTTGGTTGTTTTGATTCTGCTGAAACAGTGCCTTTGTCTGGAAGACTCCTAAGACTAGTGAGACATTTCTCAAATCTCAAATGTCTCGCTGAGTGATGTATATGACTGCATATGGTAAGGAATGAGGGAAACAAGTGTTTAGACACATATGCCTTTAAAGTGAAAGTGAAAGTGACAACCCTTGTCATTGCGAGGTCACGGCACAGCACACATGAATCACAACAAAATTGGACCTCTGCATTTAACCCATGCACACTCAAACCCGTGCAGCAGTGGGCAGCTACTGAAAGCGCCCGGGGAGCAGTGACGGGGACGGTACCTTGCTCAAGGGTACCTCAGGGCAACCTATCGGGAAGGGGTTTGAACCCCTGATCCTCCGATCATGCGGTTAACACCCTAACCACTAGGCCACCGCTGCCCCATATGTATTAAATATGAAAAAAAAAACATATTTCTGACCATAAACAAATATAAAAAAAAACATAATTGATTACATTGACAACATTGCTTATCTCATGAAAATAGTTCCTGCTAAGTTATAGAATATATTAGTAATTAGGAAGCAAGAAAAATGAGACTTGGACACACATGATCTTGTTCACCAGTTGTCCTTCCTTGGACATCTTTTGATAGTTATTAGCCAATGCATACCAGGAACACTCGAGTAGGCCTGCTGTTATGGAGGTTCTCTACCTGTCCCTACCCTTTTTTCCTGTTTCAAACACAACAGCTTTATGTTTTCACGGTTTACTTCCTGACTAATATACCCCACACCTTGGCAGGTGCTGCTATAAAAAAATTGTAGATATTTTGTCAAATGTTTCCATGGTCTCCCTGTGATGGGCTGGTGACCTGTCCAGGGTGTGTCCCCTGTCCTTCGCCCTGTGTGAGCTGGGAGGGACTGCAGCACCCCCCCGCGACCCCGCATGGGACACGCGGCAGAAAATGACTGACTGACTGACTGTTTCCATGGTAACTGAAGGATAATTACAAGCATTTCATAAATTTAAAATGCATTTATTGACAATTACATTATGTTTATGCAAAGATTCAATATTTGTAGTGTTGGCCCTTCTTCAAGATCATTGCAATTCACCCCAATCAACTTCTTGGACAAATCCTAACTGATGGAGCCCATTCTTGCATAATTAATGCTTGGAATTTGTCAGAATTTGTAGGGGGGGTTGTCCACTTGCCTCTTGAGGATTGACCACAAGTTCTCAATGGGATTAAGATCTGGGGAGTTTCCTGGCCATGGACCCAATATTTAGATGTCTTGTTCCCAGAGCCACTTAGTTATCACTTTTGCTTTATGGCACAGTGCTCTATCATGCTGGAAAAGGCACTGTTCTTCACCAAACTGTTCTTGGATGGTTGGGAGAAGTTGCACTCGGAGGCTATTTTGGTGCCATTCTTTATTCATGACTGTGTTGTTCTACAAAATTGTGAATGAGCTCAGTCCCTTGGCTGAGAAGCAACTCCACACATGAATGGTCACTGCTTTACTGTTGGCATGACACAGGAGTGATTGTACCTTTTCTTCTCCAAACAATCTTTTTTCCAGAAGCACCAAAAAATCAGAAAGGGGATTCATCTGGGAAAATGTCCACAGCAGTCCACTCCCTGTACATTTGGCAGAATATCAGTCTGTCCCTGATGTTTTTCTTGGAGAGAAGTCACTTCTTTGCTGCCCTTCTTGACACTAGGCCATCCAGAAGTCTTCACCTTACTGTGTGTGCAGGTGCACTCACACCTGCCTGCTACCCTTCCTGAGCAAGCTCTGCACTGGTGGTGCCCCAGACCTGCAGCTGATCAGCTTTAGGAGAAGATCCTGGTGCTTGCTGGACTTTCTTGGATGTCCTGAAGATCTTGATGATCCGATAGAAGGTTGATTTAGGTGCAATCTTACCAGCCGGAATGTCCTTGCCTGTGAAGTCCTTTTTATGCAAAGAAATGATGACTGCACGTGTTTCCTTGCAGGTAACCATGGTTGCCAGGGGAAGAACAATGATTTCAAGTACCACCTCTTTTAAAGCATCCTGTCTGCTATCCTAACTCAGTCAGCATGACAGAGTGTCCTCCAGCCTTGTCCTCCTCAACACTCTCACCTGTATTAATGAGAGGATCACTGAAATGATGTCAGCAGGTCCTTTTGTAGCTGAAATACAGTGGAACTGAGCTTTTTGGGATTAAGTTCATTTTTGTGGCAAAGAGGGGCTTTGCAAATAATTGCAGTTCATCTGATCACTCTTCTTAGCATTCTGTGGGCGTATATGTCAATTGTCATCACAAAAAGAGACAACAACCATTATGAAAATTAGTGTTTATGTCATCCGCAAAAAGTCTTGAACCATCCATCATTTCTTCATATTTTGCTTCTAAAGAGCCTTCTTGTATTTTTAAATGTATTGTTGAGCCATAGATCATCGGTCTATCACATTTTTGGCTCCCTTTTTCAGTCCAGTCTCTGTAGCTGACCCATTTCAGAAGAGGCAGAAGCAGTGTAGGATCGTTTTGACCACATGGAACTAAATGCAGTAAAGGTCCAAAGAAGAGTTTTTGAAACGTCCTTCAAGAAGCCTGGAGAACTACATTTATGGCATTTAGCAGACACTCTTATTCAGAGCGACTTCCATGTCCTAATTACAGGGACAGTCCCCCCAGAGCAATTCAGGGTTAAGCATCTTGCTCAGGGACCCAGTGGGATTTGAACCTGGGACCTCTTGATCCATAAGTCTGCAGGCAAGTACCCTACCACTAGACCACCGCCACCCTAGAACTATGGCTGAAGACAAGAAATGGGAAAAAAACCTTAATGAGAGTTCAGGCCACGGATGGTAGTCACACCAAATATTGTCTAAAAGTTACACTAACTGCCTTTGTTTAATATACCAAATTCACGTTCATGTTTACACATTGCAATAAATCATGTACCCGTTGTCTCATTTTACTAGCAAAATATGAAGAAATGGGGGTGTATGTATACACAACAACTGCAAACATACAGTCAAACATAAGACACTGATACTGAGTGTGAAACAGATTAAACTTATTAGGTGTGTTATATCTCTAAGCTGTTAGGACACTCTGGCAGAGATTTCCCTAGGAAGTTAGCAAGAGGTAATTAATACTATAAAACTCTCTCTCTCTCTTTCTCTCTCTCTCTCTCTCTCTCTCTCTCTCTCTCTCTCTCTCTTTCCTTCTTTGCTTCATTTCTTCTGTGTTGTCTTATTTGTTTCTTGCTGTTAGCATGACACCATTTATCTTTTTTGCAGTGGAGAAAGTTTTGAGGTGTTTGTCTGAATGGTGGGACGGTGAGTAATACTCTGTTAATGTGTCTGAGTCAGACAGTGATTTATTCTACTTGGACAGAGACACATACGCTAACAAATGTTTCTTTCTGCTTGGACAAAGACATACCCAGATGAAGGTGTCTTTCTCCTTTCCCTCGCAACAACAGAGCCAGGACTTTGACTGCCCAAGTCTTCATGAAGATAGATTGCCTCTAGTGAGGTTATGTGTTGTCCTCCCGTCTAGAGCTTTGCACTCTGGCTAGACAGTAAGGGTTGATTGAGCAGGAGGATGACTGAACCATTAATAAGCAATAGCTTAGCTTAGGTGACCAGCAAAAGATCAATTTTTAATTCTTCTTTGCAATTAATAGCAATGAAATTGCTCAGTGTTTGTTAAATGCAAGCTTTTTGTGCACAGATACACGCAGACACAGATGTGTTTGTCTGGCCAGTTCAGCCCATCTCACTGGAGACAACAAACGCACTCAGCTTGTGCCTCAGGCTTATTATAGGGTGAGCCCCGACGAGACAAACAAGACTGGACTTGCCTGCTTTACAGGGGCATATTATAGGAAACCTTTTTTGTGAGTGTTTAGTCCACCCAAGAAAAACATTCTTAAATGGTAATATATTAGCTTTGATTCCATCTGGAGTGCCATATGATCTAAATTGTTATTATAAAATTGAGTGAAGTGACGCAGATTGGTTCCTTCCCAGGAATAACTCTATTCTATTCAAGAGTATAATAGGAAATTGTACTGGAAATACAAATATCAGTGCTTATTCCAAGGTGGTCCTATGAAAGTCATTAAAAGGGGAGTTTCTAATAGTGCACAGTGCTTTTAATCCCTCAGGCTTGGCTGCCCTTTAAAAACAATTCCATATTAAAGCAATAGTCCCCCATACACTTGAGTTAATTGGTTCCCATTGCAAAGTATATTATTTTAGTGTAAAACAAGGCACTATCACATGAAGGCTTTTTATCTTGTCCTGTAGCCAAAATGGCAAAATGTGGAGTCTTGTTTTTCATCGTGTGTAATTGTAGTGTCGTTTCCATTAAATCTACTCTGGTACATACATCCTCATCTTCACGACTAGTCCCAGTGACCATGAAATCCCTACTCTCCACACCTGTGAGCAGCTAGTAACGTCTAGACAGACATAAGAGACCGCACAGACAGGTGTGGTCAGAAAAGATTAGTGGTTAAAGGAGGGGTTTTCTTCAGGGTATGGAACAGCCATGGCCCTGAGTGTGTCCAGATGCAAGGGGAAGCATGTCTGAACAGGTTAGACAAGTGTATTTATCTGTGTTTGTATTGATTTTTGCATTCTCCTTTTATTAGCAGTTGTGTTTGGCCCACTTGGTTTGAGCAGAACTGTGTACATGGGTCATTGGAGGACATTCATAAGGGAAGTGTAAATTTCCTCATAATATTGCAAGCCTTGCACACACTGCATTCCATTTTAGTAATTCTGGATAAAGACTGTGAGCACTTCAGTGCTCTCTTGGGTTTAATGTTCGCTATTGCCAGCCATGTTATATGGCCTCTGCTGATGGCTTTGTACCAAGCACACAAAAAAAGGAAAAATGTGTTTAAAATGAACTCTGTTAGAGATACATTTGTATAATTCAGTTACAGTACAAGCTGTTTTAGCACTGATGGGATTGCCATGTAAGGTCATTCACAAAGGTTTTTTGTTTTTTGTGTTTTTTTTTTTGTAAATGTATTTTGCTAAAGGCCTCAAGCCTTAGGCGAAACAAAGAGAGGAAACTTGGCATTGGAGTCTGCCATCCAGTACTCTCCTCACTCTGCCTGCAGACCACAGGACATGTCTGGAATAGAGCAGACCTCAGGACTTTCACAGCAGATATCTGGCTGCATGAACACTGCACAAAAACTGTTCCTACAAAGTTCTATACATGAACCACATCTAATCTAGAGTTTAAAGGACCTTGTAAGGTTTTGCTTAGATGTACAGTTCCTGTAAGAGCATTTAACTGATATAATATTGATATTGGATATTATGTGGAGGTTCTTTAACCTTCTCATATGTGCGCATTCAAAGAAGAGATTTATTCTGTTTTTTTTTTTTCCAAGACAAGACACAAGTCTTAGAACGTGACATCTGGATGAATATTTAAAATAATTTAAACTTATAGCCGTCTGATTTTTTGTGTAAACATAAAACAGTTCAAGCCCTAGTAGACTTTTGAGCTGGTAAGGAGGCACAATGGCAAGTAATGTTGGTCTTATAACCTACCTTTTAATAGCTTACAAATTAAAATATCGTGATTATATGAATTAGATATTTTTATAATTATATATATAATATATGATATCTATATATAATATATACATATCTATATACTGTCAGAAAAATATAGATTTTCCGCTTTTTAAGAAGTGCTTGTGAGTATCCACACATTATGTCACACTAGGTTGTACAATTACATTACACACTCATGCTAGACAAGTTTACAGCCAAGGGATGCTATTCCAAACACAATGAAAAAAGTAAGCTCTTAATGATGGACTTTTTAAGTGGCTTAAGAATGAACGAACTTGGGGTCATTATGCAAAGTCATTGCAGTCATCAAGCCTTTACCCCAGGTATTCCCAGTTTCCAATGTACCCAATTAAACAGCAATGCAGAGAATGTCTTTTGTCTATCTTACAAGCAACTTCATGTGGGGCTCGTGCAAATGTTAAACTCTGTAAATAAATGTACTGCAGTTCATTTCCTTTTTAATTTTCTACTTTTGGCAGGCAGCAGGTTCATATTTTCACACATGCTGTCTCTTTCTGCCCACTACTCATTTGCACTCTGTCCCACTGAGACGAGGTAACATGCTTTAAAAGGTTATGAGCAGGTCAGTATGTTTAAAACGAAATAAGTGCCTAGTTTTATTGGTCCCATAACATTTTCTTTTCTTTTTCTTTCCTTATTCCTCCCCTTCTCTCTGTGTTTTATGTGGAGTAGTAAGTACTCTTGGTGCCTCTCTACTTTTCAGGCCCATTAAGTCAGTCTGCAGCATGAGGCAGTGCCATAAACTGAGAGACGAGCCTCAGTCAAACTCAGCACCGTGGAATACCTAAATATCCTTCAAAAAAAGCCCTTTAGAAGTGTGCTACTTCCTCTTTTCCTACAATTCTTTTTGGAGAGAAACTCTCTTTTGAATGTACATTTTTGCTTTCACTTTCACTTTTTTTTTTTACAGCTTGTAATAAATAGAACTCCTGCTGGGATAAGACTACATGGATTTTTTGTCTTTCACAGTGGTCACCATGTGAGATCAGACCTTCACAGTTCCATAAATTTTGGCCATTTCTGAGAAACTTGAATCCAGTATGTACGAATCCAGTCATTGTTGACAAATTTGTGCAAGTTCATCTTGTGGGTGATGAAACTGTCCGTTGAAGCACTATGTGTGATGCTGGTGATCTTCGAAGAGTATTGTTATGTGAAGTGAAAGTAAAACTTGTCTTTATGAGCATACAGTGAACCACAACAAAATGCACATTTCTGCATTTAATACAAACTCCGTGCAGCAGTGGGGAGCCATATCTAGCATCCCGGGAGCAGTGTTTGGGACAGTGCCTTGTTCAAGAGTTGGTTCTGTTTGAACCCACAATCCAATCCTGGAGCTTAGTCC
>CM029372.1:8645480-8930480 GCA_017165825.1 Hepsetus odoe | reverse complement strand
TTTGGAAGAAGATTAGCTTTTGAATCACTGATATTTATAGATTATAACATATTCTTCATTGTGAGGCTGATCGTATGGCCTCAAAGGACACTCCAGTGGAATAAGCAATTAAACACTTTCCAAGAAATACAAGCTGTACACTCACCAACCCTTATAGTAGAGCTAATTTGTGTGTTGCTGGTTATATGATATTGTAATGTCTAGCAACTCGGCAAGGTGTTTAATTTGAAGCAGATCACGCTGACCTGACACACTTACAAGCCTTATTATCTCTGTGGCATTTCAAGCTGACTACACATTGATCAACAAGAGGGATCAACCAGGGGTGGGGTGGACCCTTTTGTTTTTTGTTCACTTTTTTTTTTTGCCAATGGACTTAAAGGTAGTTTGGAGGCTGGGAGATTCAATACCTATTATGTGTGCATACAATTAAACAGAAAATAGCTTGGTAATCAGAGATCAGCTATTGTTCATGGTATTGGGTTGTTAACGTTTTTGTTCCCTAGCGTGTACTCAGTGGGGGCTAATTTAGTACGGTTGTCTACATGCATGCTCATGTTAAATCAGAGTCATTAGTGTTGCTGAATTGGCTCACTCCCAGAGTTTACTAAGTTCATTGACACTTGAGAAAGAGCAAGGTTTCTCCAAAGCCTCCTATGGTTTCCTGTTTTCAATGCTTTCCCTATGCAGACCAAAGCTCTGCAGTGGTCCAGACTTTACTAATAATAAGTGATTAAGGAATTGTTTAGCAGTATTGGAGTCATTTTGTTCCAGATTATTAGTCCATTCAGTTTATTGCATAGTAACAATAATAAACATTATATAATGAAACATACATACTTGGACCTGAGAGTACAAATACTGTCTCACAGTAAATATCATGTATTGCTTTTGTTTTTCAACCCCATTGATATTTGCAGCATACTGCAGCAGTCATAGTTCTCCTGACAATGATTTAGTTTGTAGCATTTTCAAAAAATATGGTAACAGCACACTAAAAACAGCGACTCAGCTCATGTTTTGAAACTGGCTTCTGAGTGTGAGTGCATTTCAAGCCTCATATGTCAAAATGACTGAAACTCCCATCTATGGCCTTTAAAAATCCCAGTGATTAGATCATCCTTTAAATCTCTCATCCTGTGTCATTATAAATGTCAATACCTAATCCATTAAAGCCAGCAGTCAGCCCTTTCCCTGGATGGGGAGCTCATTTGGGTTCAGTGGGAATGGCAGGAATTCTAGCTCTCCAGCGAAACTCCAGATCCAGTCAGATTCTCTTTGATCGTTGTCATTACGTAGTGCCATACTGCGGTTGCCTGGTCTCTGATGACAGCATTCTGAAGACTCGGGTACTGTCAGGGGAAAATCACGAGGCTGTTTTATGCAAAAGCCGCCAACTAATGTGAAATCAGACATTTTAAGGCAGGTAAGTGTAATGATGAGAATTTTCTTTTTGCTTACAAAAAGTTGTCCCAAATACGTATCTTTTCCAAACCTTCCCAGGGTGGACAAAGCAGCTACAGTTCAAAATAAAGGCGTGCAATGCAGGGCTATTTACTGCAGTTGGCAAGTTATAATTTGCCTCTCTTGAGGGAGAGTGTTGAGAGAGTGTTCATGCGTCTAAATGTTTCTTGGAATTTCCAGTAATTTCCCTTGAGGATTTTGTTTTAGTCATTGTGTCCCTAATGGAGATAATGACATGCAGGTATACATATTTTATGAGTGTGGGCTCTTAACACAATGCTCACAGTATGTGTGTGTGTGTGTGTGTGTGTGTGTGTGTGTGTGTGTGTGTGTGTGTGTGTGTGTTTGTCCATGCTCTCTGTGGGTCTTTCAAAATGCAGCATTATTGCATGGCAGTGGAAACATTAATACGGCCTGTAAATTAGACGCTTATACAGCACCACAGTAAAACGTAATAGTAGAACATAATGGGTTAATGACTGTTTCCTTCACACTGGGCCAAATGACAGAGTACAGCTTGCCCCACTGTTAACCAGTAAACACCTGAGAAATTGTTGCTCATGAATTGTGACCAAGATAAACCAAAACAGATTCTTCATTGTATTCTTTGTACTTTGTAAAAGTATATAACAATGTATTATGTATTACAATGTGTTAAGGATCAGAAGGCAACTTTAGGGACTTTTCAGTACTGTTGAGTACACTTACTGTAAAAATTCAATGTTATTTAAGTATAAAATCAGTCTGGTTTCGAATAAAGATACCATTTTTCACAATATGTAAAACCATGTATTACAATATGCTTATAACATTATATTTAGTAGAAAGCTTTAAATAGGACATTTAGATGTGTCTATAGTGATTAACGAAACATAAAACACAGCACAGCACACAGTTAAACACACAAAAAAAAACACCTCTGCATTTTTCCCAAAAACACACACACACTGTGCAGCAGGGGGTAGCTATTAAAAGTGCCCAGGGAGCAGTGACGAGGAGGGTACCTTGCTCAAGGATACCTCAGGGCACTACTACTACTGGTCTGGAATTCGAACCCATGACCTTCTGTTCCTGAGGTCAGCTCCCTAACCACTAGGCCACCGCTGCCATTAGGGAATGCCATTGCCATGATGTGCTTGTACATGTACTTGGTCTGCAGCAAAGTTTAGGCTAAGAGGATATGTGGTATGTTTCAGTGTAACCTTCACATTAATGCTAAGGTTTCTTTCAGTTTTGATGATCAAAGCTCAATAATAAATGTTTTCTTTATGTTGGGTCAGGGGACAGCATGGGCACTCTGGACTATGGCTGGATTATGGCTGTGCAGCCCTATTTGCAGTAAGCTGTTACAGCTTTCTTTCTTAGCCAGCATAAATGTTTTTCAGCTTGTGCTACAGTAGCTCTTCTGTGTTATTGGACCAAACAGGCTAGCCTTCTGCTCATTGGTGATTTAGTGTCTTAGTCATTCATAATGCTGTTTCACTGGTTGTCATTCCTTGGAACAATTTTTTGGCAGATCTTAATCACTGTCGTTTCCAACGTCCACTGAATCTTGCCCTTGCACACATGCCGTATGTCATTTATGTTTAATGTGGACCAGTGTACTTTGTACACATTGGAGATGACAATAAAAATGTCTATCTGGATTGGGAACATCCTCACAAGGCTTGTCAGTCTGAAGATACTCTGGCCCAGTAGTCTAGTAGTCACAAATGTTGAAGTCACTCAGATCCTTAAGCTTGCTTATTTTCCTCTTCATTAACTTTAAGAACTGGTTGTTGACTTGCAGCTTAACATATGGCATCATCTGACAGGTGCCGCTGAATCAGGTTTTTCAATGTTATTCACTTCACCTGGCCTTCCAACATTAGAAAAAGTCAATAAATGCTGATGTGGATGAAGGATTGTGAAATATTTGCATGTGATATATTTGCTAAAACAGAACACAGATGGTATTTGGGTGCCGGACTGTGTAATATATAGGTTTTCGTGTCAGTGAACTGCAGTTAATCCTCTGCAAGCATGCTGTGCTCCTGTGGTAGTGCTGCATGGAAGTTTGTGAGGAAAGCAGCAGGCCATCTGTTTCAGGTGTTCAGCCTGTCTTCTCCCTCATAAAGTGATAAATGCTACTCTTGGGAGTTTGCTGCAGGAGGTTTTGCTCAGTCTTGTCTTGGCCAACCTACCCACAAGATCGGAAAGCTCTGGGGATATATTCTACATATCCTGTTATTTTTTTGAGTCATCATAGTCCTCATAGGAACAACCACTTTATTCTAAAGACTAACACACGATGGATTGTTTTTTGCAATGCACGCCTATAATGTTTTCCAGTCCAGTAGGGTGGGTAAGTGGGTGGGGAAATTGGTGAGGGGTGTCAAATCCCATGAAGGGAGCTGTTGAATTTTCTCCGATGTTTGCGGTTGCTGTTTTGCATGTTCTGTGGTTCTAGCCACTGTTCACTTTGATGCATAAGATTCCCATAGCACAGTCCAACTATCCAGCACACACACACACACACAATTCCTTGCCCTTTCATCTAATTATCTCCTCTCCCTAATTGTCTTAATGAATGTTCAGTGCTTTCTGCATGGCTCCACTGGGTTTGTGCCGCTCTGTTGTGTGTGCTGTTGTTTTACTGTGGCATTCCTTCAGCAATTTGTGGAGGACAGAAACAAAGACCAGCTTGTTAGGGAGCCTCTCCATCTATGGAGTATGAGCACTCATGAGTTATGAGTGTCTGTGAGAAAGATTACTAAATTACACACACACACACACACACACACACACACACACACACACACACACACACACNCACACACACACACACACACACACACACACACACACACACACACACACACACATACTGTGAGCATTGTGTTAAGAGCCCACACTCATAAAATATGTATACCTGCATGTCATTATCTCCATTAGGGACACAATGACTAAAACAAAATCCTCAAGGGAAATTACTGGAAATTCCAAGAAACATTTAGACGCATGAACACTCTCTCAACACTCTCCCTCAAGAGAGGCAAATTATAACTTGCCAACTGCAGTAAATAGCCCTGCATTGCACGCCTTTATTTTGAACTGTAGCTGCTTTGTCCACCCTGGGAAGGTTTGGAAAAGATACGTATTTGGGACAACTTTTTGTAAGCAAAAAGAAAATTCTCATCATTACACTTACCTGCCTTAAAATGTCTGATTTCACATTAGTTGGCGGCTTTTGCATAAAACAGCCTCGTGATTTTCCCCTGACAGTACCCGAGTCTTCAGAATGCNTATATATATATATATATATATATAAATTCCTCAGTAATGCTAAGTAGGTGCAGACCCACAGGTAAATATGTACATGAAACATGTTTGGTTCTGTCATCAGACCACAATTGCAATAGGTGCAAGCCTAAAGTGCAAGAAATACAGTTAAAGTTTTATACTTATCGGATGATAAAAAGCAGAGTAACAATCTGAGTTCTGCAGGTTTGGATGTTATGTGTGTATGTGTGTGTGAGCGCATGCCTGTGTGTCCATGCATGCGCATGTATTCAAGCAGAGGAGAAAGTCAGCTCTGCTGATATTGCTCCTAAACGTGGTTCATTATCCACCCAAACACGGGCGTGCAAGGCTCTTATCTCCCTGCATGAGCGAGTGCAGCGATGACGGCTCCAGCAGCTGACAGCTCGACTCGGCCGCTGCACATCAGATAAGTGCTGGAGCTGATCCTTACGCAGCCATCACAGAAAGCTAAAGTCCAGGCTGGAAACTGGATGCCTCTCTGAAGCACAATGCTATCTGCCTGTGCGGCTGAGTGCTGGCTGGGGCCCCTCTGTGTTGCGGATGGTTAGCCTGGGGCCTCTCCTTTGCAGAGGTTGCGTTTCGCCATGGAACGCCACATGGGTTCTATCTCTATCCCATCAGGCAACAGGGCACGGAGCTGTCACTGGGCCCCATGGCGGGCACACTAAGTAGCACCATATTGTGTTACGGCAACATGTCAGTCAGGCGGCCTTTCACGTTCACTTGTTCTAGCTGCAGGACAGAGCCAGCAAATGGAATTCCATACTAGGATTTTTTTTCGGGGGGAGGGCTGCAGTGATTAGACAACAATTAGTCATTTGGATGCAATGTCACATCTCCAAAATATGTATAAAAAAAGCATTTTAATGAAAGAAAATTTTGTATACTTTCCCACGAAAGGCACTGTTTAAAAGGCAACTGTCATTTTGAAATAATGATTAAAAAATAATACAGTTAGGTCCATAAATGTTTGGACAGAGACAACTTTTTCTAATTTTGGTTCGGTACAATACCACAATGAATTTTAAATGAAGTAACTCAGATGCAGTTGAAGTGCAGACTTTAACCTTTAATTCAGTGGGTTGAACAAAAAGATTGCATAAAAATGTGAAGAGCTAAAGCATTAAAAAAAAAAACACACAATCTCTTCAATTCAGGGGCTCAAAAGTAATTGGACAAATTAAATAGCTGAAAATAAAATTTTATTTTTAATACTTGGTTGAAAACCCTTTGCTGGTAATGACAGCCTGAAGTCTTGAAATCATGGACATCACCAGATGGGTTTCCTCCTTTATTATGCTCTGCCAGGCCTTTACTGCAGCGGCTTTCAGTTGCTGTTTGTTTTTGGGCTTTTCTGTCCAAAGTTTAGTCTTCACCAAGTGAAATGCTACTCAGTTGGGTTCAGATCAGGTGACTGACTTGGCCATTCAAGAATCTTCCTCTTCTTTGCTTTAATAAACTCCTGGGTTGCTTTGGCTGTATGTTTTGGGTCATTGTCCATCTGTATTATGAAACACTGCCCAATCAATTTGACTGCATTTAGCTGGATTTGAGCAGACAGTATGTCTTTGAATGCCTCAGAATTCATTCAGCTCCTTCTGTCCTGTGTCACATCATCGATAAACACTAGTGTCCCAGTGCCACTTGCAGCCATGCAGGCCCAAGCCATCACACTGCCTCCGCCGTGTTTTACAGATGATGTGATATGCTTTG
This sequence comes from Hepsetus odoe, assembly GCA_017165825.1. Classification (NCBI taxonomy): domain Eukaryota; kingdom Metazoa; phylum Chordata; class Actinopteri; order Characiformes; family Hepsetidae; genus Hepsetus; species Hepsetus odoe. The sequence continues at coordinate 8,924,000 of CM029372.1, read as the reverse complement.
GATCATGAGCTGATCTTTTTTCTTGCCATCATTCTGGTAGAGGTTGATCTTGGTTTCATCTGTCCAAAGAATGTTTTTCCAGAACTGTGCTGGCTTTTTTAGATTGGACTTCATTGGATGAATCCAATTTAGCCTTTCTATTCTTGAGGCTTTTGAGTGGCTTGCACCTTGCAGTGCACCCTCTGTATTTTTTCCTTTTTATTTACATTTGTGCAGTCTTCTATTAATGGTAGACTTGGATATCGATACTGCGATACTGCTGCCTGTAGAGTGTTGTTCACTTGGTTGGCTGTTGTGAAGGGGTTTCTCTTCACCATGGAAATGATTCTGGGATCATCCTCCACTGCTGTCTTCCATGGACCTCCAGGTCTTTTTGCGTTGCTGAGCTCACCAGAGCTTTCTTTCTTTCTCAGGATGTACCAAACTGTAGATTTTGCCACTCCTAATATTGTAGCAATTTCTCTGATGGGTTTTTTCTGTTTTCGCAGCTTAAGGATGGCTTGTTTCACTTGCATGGAGAGCTCCTTTGACCGCATGTTGTCTGTTCACAGTATAATCTTCCACATGCAAGCGCCACACCTCAAATCAACTCCAGGCTTTTTAACTGTTTAATTGATAATGACATAACAAAGGAATTGCCCACACCTGCCCATGAAATAGCCTTTGAGTCAATTGTCCCATTACTTTTGGTTCCTTTATAAAGAGGCTGGCACAGGTTAAGGAGCTGGAACTCCTTAAACCCTTCATCCAGTTTGAATGTGGATACCCTCAAATGAAAGCTGAGAGTCTACACATATAACTGGAATATGTTTCAGTACAAAAACTAAACTTGTGTCAGTGTCCACATGTATATCCATGTATAAGGATTAAAAAGTAAAAGTGTGGAATCCATAGCACTCTAAGATGGCCAGTCTTTCTCATTTGTCTCTGTGTTGTCAGATGGGTTAGAATAAAAATTTCTCTCTTCAGGTGAGTCCAGTTTGTGAACCAGGCTACATTTTCGACGAGTACGAGACCTTTGTACTCCCAAGTAGGTACAGAGGATGATATGGGTTCTGAAGTTTTATTGCCCTGTAACAAAAGACAAAACACAGAAAGGAAATCATATCTTTATTTTTGTGTCCTTGTTTCCTTTTCTTGCATCCTTTGCTCACTTATTATCTCCAAGTTCTGAGGACACGAGGACTGACCCATGGGATGAAGGACAGAGAAGTCAAACAGACTTCAGCAAACGCCCTGAGGGTATTTCTTTAAAATATAGTTAATAGGCATAATCACTGGTGGCAGTAATGTAGAAAATGGTGGGTAATATTGCTTCTATTGGCAGTCAGTTCTAGAATCTACAGTACTGTGCAAAAGTTGTAGGCAGGTGTGAAAAAATGTTGTAAACAAAGAATGCTTTCAGAAAGGGAAGTGTTAATCATTTATTTTCATCAATCAATAAAATGCAGTGAATGAACAAAAGAGAAATCTAAAATCAATATTTGGCGTGACCACCCTTTGCCTTCAAAACAGCATCAGTTCTTCTAGGTACACTTGCACACAGTTTTTGAAGGAACTCGGCTGGTTGGTTGTTCCAAACATGACTGTGTTTCAACCTCCGTGTGACATTGATGATCATCAGCGCCTGTTTGGTAAAACTGGTTGATCATACACCGACTATAATCCTACAGAATCCCTGACTTTGTGCAAGTGTACCTAGAAGAACTGATGCTGGTTTGAAGGCAAAAGGTAGTAACACCAAATATTGATTTGATTTAGATTTTTCTTTTGTTCGCTCACTTTGCATTTTGTGAACTGATAAAAATAAACAATCATTATTTATATTTCTGAAAGCATTCTTTGTTTACAGCATTTTTTCACACCTGCCTAAAACCTTTGTACAGTAGGTTGGACAAGATCAACTACACCTGTAATATAATTCAACTGTGTGTAACTTTGGATATGGCTCTCTGCCAAATACATACAAGTAAATATAAAATCTTTAGATATTATCAACCCAAAGGTGATACTTTCTGTTTCCCAGTAGCTGAAGGCCTCTTCCACTGTAAGATTTTAACCACCCTGGAAGGGGGAGGGCAAGCACATGTCTTCTCTTCAACACTGCCAGCTAACTGATGCCCATGTGAATTTAAAAATAGGACAACTAAACACACTCAAAGGAGAGTACCCGATACTGTAAATAAAGTATAACAATTACTTATACCAGATTTTATGTAAACAGAGAGAGGGTTGATTAGCAGTCTTTGTATGTATGTATGTATGTGTATGCATGTATGTGTTTATTTATTTGTGTATTTGTTTAAATTCAGTTTTTCATTTATAAACAAATCTTTTAGAGCACTCACAGTGAGGGGAAAAGCAGTGGAGAGAGACAGATTAAGTGGTTTTAGGAAGGAGGAAAGTGTGTAGTTGACCTCTGGGCTTTCTTTGTGTAGGGAAATTGAGTGAAAGAGAAAAGGTTTATGTATGTGTGTGTGTGTGTGTGTTTGCGTGTGTGTGTGTGTGTGTGTGTGTGTGTGCGTGTGTGTTTGGCTGAATCATTTCCTTGTACTGTGGTAACTCTGACATTCTTCCAGGGTACAATGCACCAGGTGGACACCCACTACCTGTCCAAATTCTCAGGGAAGCTGATATTAAAACACTATTTTATTATTATTAATTTCCAATGTGTTATTTATTATTTATTATATTAACAGTTATTTGTTAAAATTAAAATATATGTGTTAAATGCTTCTGTATGGAAAACACTGTGTAAACCTGAATATTGCGAAAAGGAATAAATCATCCCCTAAAAGTGATGGAAACACATAGTAGTTAATGTAAACTCTTAGGTGCTGGAATGTTTTTTTTTAAATGAACTTAATCCATACACCCCATCCAGACTTCTGGCCTTCTCTTTTACTTTTGTATATTAGGTTGCAAAAAGCTATAAATCTTCCCCCTGAGAGAGATATTTACAGTACAGTACAGGAACCCAAGACCACGTTGTACAGTTGATGCATTGGATCAATAGATGTACCTGCACTTTACATTCCTGACAGTGTAGGGCACCTATGAAATCTCTCTCTCTCTTTCTCTCTCTCTCTCTCTCTCTCTCTCTCTCTCTCTATCATTCTCCCTGTGTGTTGGCTGTGTGCAGGTGCTGGTGTGCAGCAGTGGTTGTGTGGGGTAAGGGTTTTCATCATGTGTGCTTATTCAAATCAGTTAAACCACACCACTAGCGGATGTGTCGCCTGCACCCATTCGCTGCCGCTATGCTTTGCCTCTCAAAAGTTCCCCTTTATTTCAACCAGAGTTGCTTATCTGCACAAAATATAACCAGAGCTCCTATCTCCACACTTTCACATGTAATTGTTCTATAAACACACAAGGCGGAAATTGCAGCCACTGGTGCAAACAAAAAAACAAAAAACAAAAACAAAAAATCCTAAATGCCTAATAACGACAAATGATATTTATCAATTTTATTTTAAGTCATTTCTTTTCCAAAAACAGCTAAAAAGACCATGTTTATCAGCCCCCCCCCCCCCCCCCCCGTCCTATATATATGTGTGCATTTCTTTTTTGCAAGTAAGAGGAGGAAACAAACAGATATGTCTAGAAGGTTTATGATTACAGAGTCCAGAGACAGACAGACAGTGTCAGAGTCTTTTGATTCCTGTGGCAAAACTATACTTTCTTTTTGATATGTTTCTTTTTAATTTAGCTAATCACTATGTGTGCACAGCAGGAACTTTACATTAAGTTCCCACCAATATGTGTGGCTCATCCAGTTATTATGAAAGTACTGCTTACCAAGACTACATAGAGCTTAGGCTGGCCTTGCTGGCAGTTCTAATCCTGTCTGGGTTTAAACGTCAGTAGAATTGTGCTTGGGGCTGTGGTGGCCTAGTGGGGCAGTGGGGCGTTGGCCACATGATCGGGGGATCGGGGGTTCGAACCCCTTCCCAGTAGGTTGCCCTGAGGTACCCTTGAGCAAGGTGCCTTCCCCGTCCCGCTCCTCCCTGCGATGGGCTGGTGACCTGTCCAGTTGTGTCCCCTGTCTGTGCGCTGGGTTGGACACCAGCACTCCCCCGCGACATTGTTTGGGACAAGCGGCAGAAAATGGATGGCTAGAATTGTGCTTCAGAGTAGAAAAGCTTAAGAAGTTAGCAAATTTTATTATGCACATTAGAAAAAAAAATTATTCGTAAAATAAACATTTTCACTTCTTAAGTAATTTAGGAGCGGAATTGAAGTTTAATATTTATTGTTTGGGGTTTGGAACTCCTGAACATTTACTGGTTGGAGTGAACCACCAGAAAACAATTTCAAATTAAAATATTCAGCATCCAGTTGATCCAGCATAGTGACGCTCTCATACTAATCACAGTATCTATATAATACACCAGTAAAATATTCACTACAGACACATTAGATAAAATAACTCATTCAATAAGCATGTCATGCATGTCAACTCTAAGCATGTCATGGTCCTTCCAATAACCTTGTTCAAAATACAGCACTTAATTATAAAGCTGTAGGATCCCATTACGTGTGTGTGTGTGTGTGTGTGTGTGTGTGTGTGTGTGTGTATGTATGAAAAAAGTGATAATCATGAAAGTTCAGATGCCTAAACCCAGGTTACAATGGTGGTATAATAATATATTACTAAAGAGGACAGTTTAACCACAGCCCTGTTGTGCCCTATAACCTTATGTAACATTGTTGTCAATGACCACAGGCACATTCCCTGCCCTGAGCCAAGGTGATCTTTTTTCCCCTCCTGGAAGCACAAACGAAACTCAGACCAAATTTGTCCCACTATGGAATTTCCTTTTCCTGCAGTCCCCTGCTGACACCGTTTCTCTGTGTACATGCTGCCTTTGTTAATACATTTTTGTTCAGATTTTCTTATTTTAAGATAAGTTCATCACAATGAGTGAAAATGTAGTTATGTTATGATTTAAGTGTTTATGGAAGTGTTTTTTTTTTAAAGCAAATACATATTAGCTTCATCTGTCAGATTTTCAGATTTAAAAAAAAAAAATCTGCTGGAGGCACCCCAAGATATTTGGCTTCTCAGATAACTTTTTCCAAGGTCTCAGATGTTAATTAGCTCATAAGGATTGTGGCTTGTAACTTGATTTCATTGTTAGAAATCAGCAGCAATGGACTCCTTTGTGCAGCTGCTTTACACTCTAAAAATAAAACAACTGATGCTCACAAAGCAGGAGAAGGCAACATGCAGATGACAAGGCATTTTCAGGTAGCTGCTTCCTCTGTTCATAATGCTGTTAAGATGGTGGAGGTCGGATTAAAGTCAGGAAACCCAAGAAAACTTTCAGAAAGTACTGACACCTGAACAATTCAGCCGAAGAAAACCTGTCATGCGTGCTAGCCACATGATGCAGTCTCTGAATTTTGCAAAAGAGCCTTTTGAAAGCAGGTCTTATGGACTGATAAGGTCAGAATAAATGTTTTTGGTAACTGTGCAAGGGTATGTTCAGAAGTAATAAAGGAAACGAACACCTCTCCAACTTTTTAGCATGGTGGTGGATTGATCATTCTTTGGACTTGTGTTGCAGCTGGTAGCAAATGAAAAAGTCATAAATGGAGTAATTTGTTGGTTTAGGTGTGCTGGCAGCAGCGAAAACACCAAAGTATGTGAAGAAGGGAGCCTTTAGGTCTAAGGAAGCACTTATATATGTAACCTACTGGTAATAATTGCAGGTATTTCTGCAACAAAAATGCAGAAATGTTATCTGAGAGTAGAAAATTATGGGAATCGACACAAAGACAAAGCGAGTTCTAAAGTTATCTTTATTTTAAAGTGAGTCAGTGGTATTAACGATGGTTGTACTTTGTGCTTTTGCTGTGATTGGAGAGTTCTAGCATGGAAAGAAGGAGCAGGCCATGTTGTTCTGCCAGCTTTTTTTTCTCTCCACAAATGGATTCTCACTGCCGTGCCTAAACGTGTGACATCACACAGCTGAGCAGCTTCTGCTGAGCCATAGCCAGACTCCGAAACCTCCCCTTAATTTTTTTTTTATCAACCACAGACTGAGATGTGCCACGATGTCTGAGAGAATCAGAGTTAACATGTAAAGAAGAGCAGCTCCCTGGTGCTGGTCTCTAGAGAGTTTGTGATAACTGGAAAGCACATTTTGTCTTTCACAGAACCCATGTGTCTTACATTGTCTGCACCACACCAGATTATTTTTGTTTCTGCATGTATTTTCTGGGTGTTTGTAATATGTGTATATAATGTGTGTGAATAAGAGTGTTCTTTCATTTCCTGCCATGAGATAATTTATAGTTTAAGTCTATGGGTGCTTCATTCTGGTGCCTTATTATCCACTATATATTTTGAGACCGATTCTATGACATTCAGTGAGAGGGAAAGAAAAGGATAGGATAGGAACAGCGTGGATGAGGAAGTGGCTGCATCCAAAAGGGAAATACAGCTTGTTAAAGATCGGTTTAGCTCCCCATCAGAAAATGATGGAGTTCTCGTGTTTCAATTGAAAAGCAGTTTATATTATTACATGTTGGTTTAAATCAAAAACACGTACAGACTCACTCCTTCAGTGCTCCCTTTAAAGAAAGCCTCATCCCTCCAAACTCATAAAGGTGCACTGAAGAATGTCTGTGAATGTGTCTTTGTGTTTATTATCTGTCATATTGTTCCCATAAAATGATCACAAATGGATATCAACACACCTAATCGGCTAGCTAATATAAATGGCTTCAGTCACTATGGGTGGTCTTCCCAGTCAGTCAGTGTGACATCAGCCAAAGGGAGTCTTTTAGTTGAAGAAACACCAATAGTTGTTAGTGGTCTCAGTCCTCTTTCAATCACAATAAGCTGTCAAATGACTTTCCTTAGTGTCAGTTTGAAAAGACACAGTGGTTCTTCATGTGACATGGAGGAAACACATGGCGACCGCTTACCTAAGTAGCAAGGGGTAAAGGTGAAGACCCAGTGAGTGCGTGGACTGGCCAGACCTAAACTGGGGGAAAATTAGGTGAACAAAAATAAGCATTTTGCAACATTTAGTATATTTAGTACTAGTAAAAAAAAGTTTTTTGCTCTGAATTGAAATCATGATTCTTACACTAGTGTGTTAAATGTATGTAAAGGCAAAGACATTTCAGAAATCAGTTGAAACAACTATTACAACCAATGTAAAAGTAAACTTCTTTACAAAGTATAATGCAAAGAAAGAAAGCAAGAAAGAAAGAAATAGCAAATAATGAGAAAATGAGCAAAAGAGCAGAGTATTATTGTTTGTTGTTTTTTTTTATTTTTTATGTTTGTCATTGTAAGCTAAAAATCTTTAATTCTGGTCTGTATTTTGGGTTTATTTTTTCCTCTCAGCAATAATTATTTTGAAGAACATTTTGCATATATACAGTTGAGGCCAAAATTATTAGCCCCCCCAGGAATTATGGAACATTTTTCTAAACTTCCCAATGTTTGCAGCATTGATGAAACTTGATATAAGCAAACATTCACCAGTGCTATTTAGTAGCTTTTGGTACATTTTGTAATATAAAATACATTTTTAGGCTTCCTTTATATCAAATATAGTAAAAAAAAAAATGGGGTGGTCAAAAATATTAGCCCCATGTGAATGTTTGCTTTCAAAACACACCTACAGTAATTAACCAATCAGCTTTGAAACCACACCTGTGCAGTCAGTTGGCTTCCTAACAACATTCAATCAGCATAAAAAGACTCCAGGGAACAGGGCACTTGAACACATGAGAGTACTGGACTACTGTTACTCACCATGCCAAAGATACAGGAAATCAGTCTGGAGCTCAGAAAGAAGATAGTAGAGGCTCATGATAAGGCGGAAGGCTACACTGCCATTTCCAAGCGATTCACAGTGTCTAGAACTGCTGTACGTTGTATCATTGCCAAGTACAAGGAGACAAATTCTGCAAGAAACAAACCTGGCTGTGGCTGTGAGCGCAAGATTTCAATAACTCTGGAGAGGAAAATAGTCAGAGATGTCAGCAAGGAGCCTGCCAAGATGATTGTTGCTGACGTGGCCTCTTCTGGAGTTGTTTCAAGGAACACAGTTGTGAGGGCTCTTCATCGTGGTGGGCTTCAGGGCCATCGTCCCAGAAGAACCCCTTTACTCAAAGAGCGGCACATCACAGCCCGACTGAGGTTTGCCCGTGAACATTTGAAAGGTAAAGATGAGTTCTGGAAGTCTGTGCTTTGGTCTGATGAGACTAAACTGGAACTGTTTGGGGCACATGGATGTTGCTTATGTTTGGCGAAGAAAGGGAGAGGCCTTCAAGAAACACAGTTTCCACAGTTAAACATGGTGGTGGGAGCATCATGCTGTGGAGCTGTTTTGCAGCTGCAGGCACAGGGAGCCTTGTTCAGGTGCATGTCATCATGAAAAAAAGAAAATTATGTTGACATTTTGAGGGAGAATATGCTGAAATCTGCTGGTAGTCTAGGCTTAGGTCGTCGCTGGGTCTTCCAACAAGACAATAACCCAAAGCATACATCAAAATTAATCCAACAGTTCCTCAAGGATACCAAAACCAAGATCCTGGAGTGGCCCGCACAGAGCCCAGACCTCAATCCCATTGAGAATCTGTGGCGGGTGCTCAAAGTGAATGTCCATGCTCAGAAAACATGCAATTTGGACCAGCTAGAACAATTTGCAATGGAAGAACGGGCCAAAATCCCTCAGGAGACCTGTGCCAACCTAGTAAAGAACTACTCTAAGAGATTGTTGTCAGTTGTGGCTCAGAAAGAGTACACTATTGACTATTAATGGCCGGGGGGCTAATAATTTTGGATGTCTCATTTTTGCCCTTTCTTGTTTCAACTCGGTGTTTCAATAAAATATCCATTGTTTGTTATAGTGTATGTGTATATATATATATCATTTTTTACAAATATTTATTTATTTTTTTTCTTTTTGTTTTTATCAGAATATTACAGAACTGTAATTCACAAACTCCAACTTTCAAATGACAGCTCACTCCCTCCTCAGCTTCTCTTCTTTCTCACTTCTTAGCTCTAAACCTTGTCCACTCACTTCTGAACGTTTGACCTCACTCTTCTGTACCTGCTGTTTAAAGTAATGAAACCAGCTCACTCCTGTCCCTCCCCATTAGACTGAGCAAAACAATACTTGAAAAACCCACCTCAGTCCACTCAGTGTCCACATATGAGCCAACAGCCAAAAGCTCTGGTTTTACATTAAGCTCAGGAGCCCCCTCGCTGAGGGAGCAGACCAGGCACGCGCCCCTGGAGCCTGAGCCTGAGGTGGGCGGCAGCTGTTGGTTTTGGAAGGTTGGCCCATTTGAGCCTGACTAGCGCTGGCTTGGACGGCAGGAATGGAGGAAGCTGCTGTTCTGCTTTTGAAGGTTTGCACAGCTGTGGGAACACATCACTCCCCCGTGTGCCTGCTGACCATGGCAAAGGCCCTCAGGGACTGGTTCCAGGCATCATAGATAAACAGAAAGTCTCTGGCACCTTCCTGCTGCCCTACAATCTTCAGAAAAAGTTGAAATCCCAAACTCTACTTATTGTATTTATTTCATTTACTCTGAGAATTCATACTGTAGCATGTGGGCTAAGCAGGGGTCATTATTCCATTGTTTTTTCTTTACCCTGTTTTCCAGGCTTCACTGGTGAGGTTTTACTTTTCATTTCACCCTGTGGTATTCTGCCAGAAAAGTGGCTGCTCTGAAAGATCCGTCATGTTTTTGTTATTGACCTCCTCCGTGGTGTTATATTTCCAGATGAATGGGAATCAAATCCAATGCCAATATACCCCTTGGTCTAACTTTCACTGTGTGTGTCTGTGTGTATGTGCGCACTTAGTTAATGGATTGTCAAGGTGTGAGTTTTCTCTCTCTCTCTCTCTCTCTCTCTCTCTCTCTGGTCTGTGTATTGAAGGCCTTCCTGTGGACTTTTATAAGGGGCTGACTTGGGTGCAGACTTGTTTGCTGTACAGAATGAGTGTTTGTCTGATGGCTGCCTGCCCTTGAGTTGTAGGAGTGTAGGAGGGTTTTCATTACCCTATTGCCAACGAAAGGGGACCTGTGAGACATTTAGTACCGGGGGCCCATGAGTCGATGTGCACAGATCTTATGGTAGTCTCGAACATTTAGTAGAGTAAGTGAAGTGATGGAGCAAGTCATTTAACTGGCTAAATGTACTGTATACCTCGCAGACCTTTAAAAAACGGCGTTTGATTAATTAGAGATTAGAGCCTTGGAAGTTTGCAATGTTCTTATTATTTTTTGTCTCATTTCAATTTATCAAAAAAACACCATTTATTTGAGCTGAACATCAAAATCTTTGGCACCCTCTTGAGATTTTGGCTCTGGGGAGTTTTTTAATGCCATAATCCAGGTAATTTACCAGGACATTGAGAATGTGCTCTACATTAGTGGTGGTTGAGTGCTTCCTTCAAGAATGTTTTTGTTACAGCTGTCTTTTGTCTGTCATGTTGAAGTCCCTTCCTACTGCTATGTAGACTTTACTCCAAAATGAAAGAAGCTGTTTTATCTCAATATAATTTTCAACACTGTGTTTTGACTTACAGAAATAATGTAATGAGTAGGCAAATGGATAATGAAAATGAAGTATCTGCAGTACAAGATTTGGAGGGAAATAACCACTTACTGTGAGAAAATGATTTACTCACAGATGTGCTTTAGAGGGAGAGTTCTGATATTTAACCATTTGAAAGATTCAGCTCTTTGTTAATGATAGTTTTGTGTGGAGGATCCTAATGGATTGCTTATAAGCCAGAATGGTGGACTACTGGAAGAAGTAGAACAAAGCCTGGTTCTTCTGACATGCAGACTATGCGCTTTTTTGTCTGCAGTTTTTTCAAAAATATTAACTGACTTAGTTTGCAGATTGGTGGTCAGTGCTTTTCAACATAAAGCAGCTGGGCCGGAAATACTTCTTGGTTTCAGATGGACTTTAAACAAATAGGTTTATGTAGATTTTCTCTTTTACAATGGATAGTTTATGTCCTGGTACTGTTTGGCAATGTTTAAGGCTGAGAAGCCACTTGGTGTATGCTTGGACATAGCAAGTGAAGGTGTGTCTGGGGTCGCTTAGACACGTCTGTTCTTCTAACATGTTCAAAGTATTGCACTTGGTGTTTGCAGCTTGACAAGACTTGGGGAGACTCAAGCCATTGCTTACTTTTAAGGGCAGAATTCTATTCATCATACAAGGGTTGTTGCTGATCTATTGGTGAAATGCTTTGAGCTTGAAGACTCATTCTTGCTACAGAAGCAGTGGCGTGGAACCAGTGGGCTCCATTGCCAAACACAAAACTCACCCTGGAATAAAAGAACATGTCTTGTCCATTACTGGACCTGAATAGCCTGCAAGAAATCTGCACAAGCTCAGCAGAAGCTCTGCTTCATGGTCTTTAATAAATCATAAAGCATTAAGTAGTAGGGCTGACACATTTGTAGCTGGATATGAATGAATGAAATTAAATTCCTTTTGTTGGCACACACACACAAACTATGAAGAGGGAGCATTGAATTTGTTCTCTGCATTTACCCATCCAAATACACATATTTATCTGAATATTCATCTGATTGCTTTAATAAATCTAGATTTGTTTCTAGGTTTTTTGTTTGTTTGTTTGTTTGTTTTTTGATGGAAAATGCAGAAATGTTTGAAATAGAACAGTGTTAAATGGTAGTTTGCATTTTGGTGCAGGATGAGTTGTTATCTATTGGTCTGACACTGTTTGGATTTAGTCATATTATATGAGAATCTTGGTACAAATGTCAAATCATGACATTTTAGTTATTGTTAAAAATATAAATGACTATTTTTCACTCTCTCTTTCTCACTCACTCTCTCCCTTTGTCTTTCTTTTTTTCTTTCTTTCTTAAATTGATTGAACACAATAAAAATCTAACTCAACAAATGTAAATGCTTCTCTCTCTCTCTCTCTCCTCTTTTTTTACTAGCTAAACACTGTCAGTCCTGGAGGGATGCATGCTGTGCCTCATATTGTAAACTTCCACTGATGACTTTGCAAGCTGTGAGTGAATGGTGAATAGTGGAGAGGCAGCCAAAGGCAGACCTCTTTAGATTATAATTCTCCCAGGTGTGCAAGGTTGATACAGTTGGCATGTATTGGATGTGATTTTATATTTATTTTGTCATCAGATCTCTGATGAATATGACAAGGTTTAGCACTTGGTAGGTTTGGCATTTTTTAATTCTGACTGTGTCTCCACACATACACAAGTATGTTTCTGACATGGCACGTGCCCCCCTAAATAATCAAGATGAAGAACGTCTCAGCAGGCCTAACAGATAGAGACAGGATAAGGCTAGAAGAATCTGACAAGCAGCTCCTCTAGAGTTGTACCCTTCATTTTAGGTCAGCAATCAAAATGTTAAAAGAGAAAGTAAGGGGAGCAGAGATAACAAATAAAGTGAGACAGAGACCGTGACAAATAGAGGGAATGGAGGGATGGAGGGTGAGAGAAAAATCAAAGCTTAATGAGAGAGCGAGAGAGAGAGAGAGAGAGAGAGAGAGAATTTATATATTATTTCTATTATTTTCAGATTTCTCTAAGATTTGTGTGCTCTGTCCAGAATTGGACTACTGAGAGCTCAAAAGGGGAAAATACATTTCCTACCCTGAGGCCATGCATGTGTGACAGAGGTTCATGTAGCTAGCTGTGAGTATTTGTGTTTGTTTTGAGTATGATCTGTCCTCTTTTATGTGGGCTGCACATTACTCCACATGATGCTGACAGCTATATTTACACTGTCACCTCCTGTTTGATTCTACCATTTAAATGTGTGTGTGTTTTTTTAAACATCCTTTTAGGCATACACGTTTATGAGTTTGTTACTTCAGAAATGGCAAAAGAAGAGAATACAATTGAAGGAGGAGGAAAAAAATATTCTTTTTAGCCTGAAACTTACTGATGGACTATATTAGTCAACTCTTTATGTGCAGTATTGTTGCTGATATCCTTCTCAAGTGCCAGTGAAGAGATTAAAAAGTCCAGCAAAACATGTTTCTGCCATGTCAAAATCTTGTTTTTTTTTGTTTTTTTTTTTATCCATGTATGATTTCCTTAGACTTTGATTTATATGCTTTTCCTGCCACAGAAAAGTGAGTATATTTTTTGTCATGAGTGCAGTAACAGTAAAAGTTCCCTAACACACAATGTTTTATCTTGAAATTCCCTTACGATGTGTAGATTTATGTACAATAAAACAGTTATCTTTTCTAGTCTCTCTCTATCCCTAAGAGCTACAGGCTGTTTTGATTAACAGAAGAGTTCTTAGGGATCAAGAGAGACAAGAAAAGGGTTATGTGCAAGTGAAAGATAACTGTTATACATATGTTTGAATGGAGGCCCTATTTTGTACTGTATTCAAAAAGCAGTCAAGGAACCACTTGTTTTTATCCTCGCTGTGAATAGGTAGGGATAACCTGCTGCATGTGGAATAGAGGTGTGCACGCTATGGCTTTTGTTACATCACAGAATGATTTTTGAATGTGCGGTGTTTGCAGCTGACTTTTTCTGGACAGCGTGTGCATCAAACAGTGAAGTTTTTTTACTTTAACAATGCTTTACTTTACTTTAACATTGAGAGCATACTACTTTGAATGCTCTCCAAATAGAAAACTAAGCAAATTAAGAAACAACTGTCTTGATAGTTGATACCTTGATATTGGTTTATGTATTTTATGCCCTTTAATGATGTCACTCACCAGCACTCCAAACCTTTTAGCTCTTTTTCACCTTTGGATCAAATGATTTTTTACAACAGTTTAGAAACTAGGTGTTTAGGCAGAAGTAAGTAAAAATAAAAATCCCCAAAGATGTCTCAAACATCCCTCTTCTGCCGCTTGTCCCAAACGGGGTCACAGGAGTCCAACCCAGCGCACACAGGGCGAGGACGGGGGACGCACCCTGGACAGGTCGCCAGCCCATCGCAGGGAGGAGCGAGACGGGGACGGCACCTCACTCAATGTTACCTCAGGGCAACCTATTGGGAAGGGGTTCGAACCCCCGATCCTCCGATCACGTGGCCAATGCCTTAACCACTAGGTCACCGCTGCCATGTCTCAAACATTTGATATATAATATAACAGAGGTCATTTATTGGGGATTTAGACTCCGCTTATTGACACTGAGAATAATGCTGAGGGCACTGTAGCCAACTAAGGTCAGTTATGGGCGTTTTGTGTGTGTGTGTTCTCGCCTGCAGTGGAACCAGTGTCTCTGTACCCTTCCATCATTCAAGGGCGGCCTTTGTGTTTTCACAATAAACCTTAGCTGCCATTAGAGCCCTGTTATAAGCCTTTAACACAGACATGTGTTAATCTGTCTGTGCAGCTTTGGGTGTCTGTATTTTAGGCCAGGTCTCTCTCTGTCTCTGTTTGTCTCTGTCTCTGTCTCTCTCTCTCCCAATCTCTCTCTCTCTCTCTCTCTCACACACACACACACACACACACACACACACACACACACACACACACAGGCTGCTAAGGGCACAAAGATAATTAGTCATCTTATACACAGGAAGCTGGGCCACCAGTAAATCTTCTTCCTCCTCCTCCTACACACGTACACACACACACACATACTCACATACGAAAAAAATTATTTCCGGACATAAGTAATGAGACAAGTATATGTTCCAGTTCAAATGTAGTTTGAACTACATTCACAGTCTAAAAGTGATGATGAGTGTATTGTGCTGTGTAGTAAATGGGCTTTGCTGTAGGGGTCTGAGCAGGTCTTCCACATGAATTAAATCTAGGGGAGAACAGAGCACATACTAATGGTGAAATAACATGGACTGTTTATGTAGTTAAACAGGGGTTTCAGTAGAATGTGCTTCAGCTCATTCTTCTTATATTTCCATCGCAACAGCTTGTGCAAATTTTGACAGCAATCAGACAAATATTTCTCAGTATTGACCTACAGGCTGACAGTTATTATTTTACCATTAAAATAAACTTTGGATTGAGATTATAATAGCTGTCTGTTTAAGTCACAGAATTCATACCAATATCACTCTCTTGATGGTATGTATAAAAGTTCATATTTAGTCCTCTATTTCAACTCTAAGATAACTTGGTGATATAAAAAGTCAAAAGTGTAAATGTGTAAATGACGTGCATACGGTGGTGACGCTTTAGTCAGCCACTGACTGGAGAATAAAGATCATGAAAGAACCAGTGGCTTACTAAGATTAGGTAGACCAAAAGTCTGACACTGTTTTTCTAGAGGTAATGAGTGCTACACCATTCACTTCAGGTTCTTGTTTTTTGGCTTTTTTTTCTACTTTTTTCTCATTTTATTATAAACAGTTCACCCATAAAATCAGTTTTACCCCTGAATAATAAAAGGCAGACAAAAAATACATTTTATTCTGCTTTCATTTAAGAAAAACATGTACTTGCAACAAAAGGGATGTTAATAAAGATCTTTTAATACGTTTTAGTATTCATTCTACCGCGCTACTTCCACCCCCCTTCCCTTCTCCTCCCACACATACCACGTACACATGTCCATCCTGTTCTTGCAGCCTTTGGGAATTAGAAATACCTACTAGCTGTAGGTATTTCCTGCAAGACTCTATTTTTGACATAATGAGTCAACACAGGGAGTAAAAGGGGACAGTGATGTGCTTAATGACGGCCTGCTTCTTCTGTTGGTCATACAGCAGGGAGAGAGCTGAAGGAGGTTGGATAGACTAGGCAATGTTTGATGGGCTTTAGATGTGTTTACCTACCATCTAAAAATACCTGTCTACACCCTCACAGCTGAGGGGGAGGTGACTAATGCGAAATCCATGTATGGTGCTGTGGTCACTATGAGAGCATGAGGAAAAGAGCAGGTGGAGGAAGGATGCCTGTAGTTTGGGTTACTGAACCAAACATACTTCGCTTTACCCCTCAAGTCTGCAGGCATTAACAAAAATGATGAACTGTGTATGAAAGGAGCAGTTGATAATAAAAAAATGGGTATTAAATTATGACATGTGTAGATGTCAGTTATTGGTACTATAAATATGTGTGGCCCATGTGGCAAAAGTTCATCATACAACTGTTATTACACAATATTTTTTCAGACATTTCACATCCATAGGGGCAAGCACTTCAACTGATCTGCTGGATTAACTTTCTCTCCGTGCCTCTAGTGTTTTCCTGCTGTTTAGGTTCGGATCAGTGGTGTGTTCATAAACATCTAGTGCTGTTTTTCTTTTCCCCTTTTTTTGCAAAGTTTGTATGGAATGTCTTTGCCAGCTGTTCCAATAATGCATGAATGAGAGCGATGCGTAAAGGAATGGAACTGGATTCTGATGCTCAGACTGAATAGCTTCATGTTTCCTTGTCAGATGCTTATCAGCAGGGAATGGAAAGCAAATTGGGTGAGTGTGATGCTCTTTACATGGCCATGGCTGCTGTAGGCTAACACTCTTTTCGAGGTTTCATAGCTGGGTGAATTTACTGGGAAACTTTAGAGTGCAAGTCATGACAACAGGTGGTGGAATTCTCCAAATGCAGAGGACTGTCGCTTTAATATATTCTTTTAAATGTCCTATACCTGCATTTTATATTAACCCTTTTTTTTCATTTATTGCTTGATTGTATTGATACATTTCACTGGCCTTTTCCTTTTTTTCATATTTATGTGTTGATTTATTTTTTAAGGTGCATTGGATATGTTGTCTTCCTCTTTTTTCTTGCTGCCTGGTCTATTTCTCATATTTTGTTGCCAAAAATATTAGGCACTTTCAAATAAAGGTTCATCACAGCAGACCCACATCAGTAAGTGTGCTGAATAATAATGCATCCAAGTGTAAGTGCATTCGGATTCCCTCAGCGGTGTGGTTACCTTTCCTAAGTCATTGACCTCAGCAGCACTTTTTATTAAGGTCAAGGAAAAATGGTGAGGAAATTGTGACTGATTTTGACTGAAATCTGGGTTTGTTTTTGGGTTTCTCAAAGTTGTAGATCCCTTGATAGAAGCAACATTGAGCATATACTCACATATACTTAGGGGTTTAGTCATCCTTGTTAGCATTTACTTTGATCACTGAATGAGGAAAAAATCTTTTCTTGCACAATGTTTCCTTATAGGAAATTTTCAGCAGATGTTTTTACTTGTAATCACAAACAGTAGGAGTAGGAAATCACAGCAATCTACTCTGGAAATATATCTCCAAAACTCAAACCACAATCCGCTCAGACTGCAAATTTAAGCTGCACACGTCTTGGCTGATAAACTGATAATCTCATTTTCTGCCAAACCATTACTTTAAACTGTGACATATGTTTTGCAATGCTATATAAAAGTAATTATTTATTTAAACCCTTATGTTAACCCTTTAAACTTAGGGTTTTTTTTTTTTCATTTAAATACCTTAAGGCTTATTATCCAGTGGTTTTAATCAGTTACATGAAATTTATATATAGGGATATAGAATTATAGTGCTTTGAGTTAAAAGAATTAACCCTATCCTGCCTGTTAGATGGCAG
Organism: Hepsetus odoe; assembly: GCA_017165825.1. NCBI lineage: Eukaryota > Metazoa > Chordata > Actinopteri > Characiformes > Hepsetidae > Hepsetus > Hepsetus odoe. The sequence goes on along the minus strand of CM029372.1, from coordinate 8,906,472 downwards.
CAGAGGGGTAAAACAGAATTAGGTTTAGTCCCCTGTCCCTCCTCCAATCTGTCTGATTGTGGTAGAGCAGCTGTAGAGAGTCAGTGAGTCCATAAAGACGCCAGTGTTCACCATACGAGACCACACGGCCCACTGAGATCAGCCTAAACACTCCCCACCAGCCTACATCTGTCCCCACACCCTCACGTTTATAGGACACTTGTGCCACTCACATTGACCTCAAGACTTGTGTGATCCTCTGTATGTCTGCTTGTGAGAGAGGCATCTTGTTTGACATCGCAGGCGACATGAAAAAAATGTGATAAAGATTAAGAACATACATGATATACCTCATACACAAAATCCACTGACATGGATTATACTTCACTGTAAGTAGTTTTGCTGCTTAACAGGCAATCATTAACTGAGCCGCTGGCTGGGGAGCATGTTTCAGAAGTAACCACAGCACGCTGTCCAAATAAGGAATGTTCCAATGGGCTGATGCGCTCATACACACACAAATGCACGCACACATGAACACACACCTTCCCCCCCACTGAGGTTATGAAAGAGGATTTGTGACCACACCCTTGGGCAGGCACCACAGACTAGTAAAGAAAGGATACTCAGCTGCCTGCCCGCAGCACAAATGTGCAAAGGGCCAACTGGTGTATGAGCCCTTTAAAAAGATCATTGAGGTCCATTCATTCCACATATTCACAGAGGGCTAGGAAAATTGCTCATCCCAGTGAAAAGGACTAGATCCTTAGACTATGAAAATGGCTGAAGTAAAGCTCCAGCAGGTCACAGCACTGCACGGCACAGCACATCACAAATGAACACAGCAAGCTGAAGATAAACTGTATTTTGAATGCACTTTGCATTTAACTGCTTTAATGTTGACCCATTCGATGGGCTATGGAAACTGCAGCAGTGCTGAAACTGATTTGAAGTGGTTTGAGGTTTAAATTAAAGTGAAAAATCCCATTTAAACTTCAAAAAAATGCCCTTAAGTGTCTCATGAATAGTATTTATTTGTGGTAAACAGAAATGGGTGAATTGCTTTTTAATTGTTTTTTAGGTCACATTTGTGGCCTTTTTTGTGGTCTTGTTTTCTGCTTTTGGTGAAATTGTTCTGTCATATAGTTTTCTGTTTTTTTCCTTTGTATTATTTTTTTTAAACTGGGTTCATATGTAGCTTGATTGATCTTCGCCTTTCTCATGTTTGTCTAATGTACATTTGTATTTAATTTGAAAGTCCTCCACTAATCTTCCTGTACATCACATTAAGTTGTCGGGGCAGCGATGGTCTAGTGTTTGGGGACTAGGCCCCAGGTTCAGAAGGTCGTGCGTTTGAATCCCAGACCAGTAGGTTGCCCTGGGGTACCCTTGAGCAAGGTACCATCCCCATCACTGTTCCCCAGGTGCTTTAAATAGCTTCCCCCTGCTGCACGTGTGTTTATGGGTTAAATGCAGAGGCTGTATTTTGTTGTGGTTCACTGTGTGTTGTGCTTTGTTTCACAATGACACGTTGTCACTTTACTTTATTATTATAATGTTAATGGTGATTTATATTATTGTGCAGAGTCTTGAGCATGGAAATCACCATGCTGCTTCAGAAATACAATTTTATGCCTGTCAGACTGTATTTGCTTTGGCACTTAGTGGAGATAAAATTAAAGAAACGGGAACAAATCAATAAAGGGGTTAAAGGGGATAAAGTGTGGCCTAAAAAAAAACAATCTCCTGAACCTGGAGAACTATTTATCTATGATACATAAAAAATAAAAAAAAGTAAATCTGTCTCTTTAGAAACAAAATATAAAGAAATGTGAGGTGGCTGAACACTTTTGCATGGGACTGTACATCAACCAATAGTCTGAACAGACCAATGATTGTGCAAATTTTGTGGAAAAATTATATTTTCAGTTACAGCAATGCATAATGAAGATACTGCTTTGGGCACCAAAAATTACACATCCATGATTCTTACAGACCCTGCTGCACTTCAGCCCAGTTTTCCCCACTACACATTTCTTAAATGCAAACTGAGGGAAATGTTCTAAGTCTTTCTAAGGTTTTCACTTTTTCAGTGCCTTTTTAAGGTGTTGTTTGCTCTGAAGGCCCTTTGGTCTCTCTTTCTTTTTAAATATGAACTCCCTCTGCTTTGTGAAAGACAGCACTGTTCCCACACTAACTCACATGCAACATGCAACATGCAAATCAAGCACTCTGTGCAGCCAGTCCAAACACAAATGCATCATATTCAGAGTCCCGAAGTGCACTTAAATCAATTCCTTCTCTGAAAAAGAACTTAGGACTTACTCTAAAAAGAAAGACGAGTGTGTATTGGTGTGCATGTGTGTAAAAGAAGGATGTTTGTTCGGGTTGATTGTACCTCCCTGCGAGTGTAACTCAGAAACAAAAGCAGCTTTGAGTGTGTGCTGTGCGAAGAGAGAGACAGAGAGTGAGAGAGAGAGAGAGAGAGAGAGAGAGAGAGAGAGTGAGACAGAGAGAGAGAGCGAGAGAGAGAGAGAGAGAGAGACAGAGAGAGAGCGAGAGAGAGAGAGATTAGTGCCCCTACCCCCAACCCTTCAGAAAGCCTTTGGCTGCCGTTTAGAGGCACGTGGCAAAGGCCTTGATACTTATCATGTGCGTCAGGTGCTTGCGATCTGTTTCCTGTTCTTTAAAACATACCTCTATCTCTCTTTCACTCTCAATCACTCCCCTCCTCCATCAGCTCTCTCACTGCTCAGCCAAATTCCTCTCTCTCCTTCTTTGTCTATCTCTTCTGTTTTTCTCTTCGATTCTTAGTCACTTTCTCACTGACTCACACCCCCTTTTCTTCGATATAATAATTCCTCTTCTCTCTGTACCTCTCCCTCCCTCCCAGTGTTCTCTGTGTATCTCTTTGTGTCTTTTTCACTATTTCTCTTTCTGTCTTTCTTTTTCTGCGTATCACACTCTGTCTCTATGTCTGTCTCTCTCTCTCTCTCTCTCTCTCTCTCTCTCTCTCTCTCTCTCTCTTGGTAGTATTTTTTCAAACACAATGAACATATTGTTTGTGTCAGTGTTAAACACGGTGCATTCAGCCGGGCTGTGGTGTCTCTGACCTCTAGACTCTCTGCTCTGGCTCCGTATGGCTTTCGACAGGACACACAGCCCTCAGCAGCTCAGACACTTTTGTAAAATTCTGCTTTCGTCATTTCATCTCAGATATATTTTGACCTCACTGCACATGACGGTTCGAAGTAGCTTGATTCTTTACTAATAAAGTTAATCACACTGGTAGAATGCAGTATGTACAACCTTTTATATATATATATATATGTTTTTTTCTGGGTAGTAAACCAAGAACAATGCGGTTACACAGTAGTGTTCACTTTCAGCCCTTAAAAATCCAGCATAACCCTTCGGCTGCTGAAAAATGAACAGTAGATCCTGGCATGTTCATAGTAGTTACTGAATAATTCCTAGCAGATTCTGAATCATTCCCCGTAGTTACTGAATCAGTTTGTTTTGTTTAAGCCAAAGCACACAGCACTGTTTGTCTGGCGTCTGTCAGAAGGTCATGCCCCACCTAAAACATCACTGTGAGAGAAATGATCTGATGAAATGACATACTATGAGCCTGTGTTGGCAGGGACGGACTAAGAGAGATACCCACACACACATGCACAGTGGGAGTTGAAGACTTTACCTGGACTGACCCAGTGCTGTTGTTCAGACACACAAAGCTCCACAAACACACTCCCTCATTATGTCTTTCACTCTGCTCTCTGTGCTCTATTGACTCTCTTTCTTTCACCCCCTTATTATATATTTTTCTTTCTTTATATATAAACAAGAAAAATCTCTCTATATAACATAAATGTGTGTCAGTGGTGTGTTTGTTACTAAAACAGTAAAGAGTAATATGGATGTTAGCTTTACTTGTAGTTGTTGTGTGGTGTTGGCCATTAAATATTTTGTTGAATGGTGCCTGCCTGAACTGGTTTATTGTGGCAGAGGGATTTTATGGATGCGTGTGTGTGTCTGTGCAACATTGTTTATTATTATTTTGCTTAACTTTGCAGCATTTCACTGAGATAAATAAAATCTATTTAGTTTTTAAATATTTCATTAGGCTGAGTTGTTTATGCTTTTTACAGCAGTGTAGCCTAGTACCCTGATAAATATGGATATGGAATAAGGATACCGGCCAAACTTTATTTTGTTAGTCCCCTGAAGCTGACCTACAGATAAATTCGTGGTTAACAAACTCTGAGAAAGCTCGGTGGATTATTAAAAGTTTTGGAGTTAGGTTTAGAGTTTGGAACTGAATTAGATTTAAGGTTAAGATTGGAATTAGTTACACTTAGTAAAATCTTTCAGAAACATCATTAAGTTCATTTTATATTTAACATATATTTAGTTGAATGTTAGTTATTGACGAACCATCCACAGGGCACCATCCAAATAAAGAGTCACAGAAATATTAGAAAAATGTAAAAAAGGATATAAAGTAAAGGATATAAAACTCAAGACAGATACAAGCGTAGATAATATTGCTCCAGCCTTCTGGAACTTATCCGTTCTTTAACGGTTGTATATGTTCTAGATTTCTATGAAGTTATAGAATGTTAGTCATAATGGTATTTTGTCAAGTAGTGGACAGTTGTGCTCTCTTTTGCTAATAGTGAAAACCGAAATGATTCAGAGTTGTATTGAAATGTGTCACTAAAGGCCGCTGCTGCTCTGAACTTAATGAAGGTGAAACATGAAGGTGGATGAATGACTGTTTCAGATTCAGATGTGCGTGTGCATGTGTGTGTATGTGTGTGTGTGTGTGTGTGTGTGTGCGTGGCACACTTCTAGTTTGATCAGTAGCTTGGGTTCAAATTCAAGGCTTCAGATTTCAAATGTTACCATGGTGCATTATCAGTGCGCTGGCAAACAAGGAAACAACTGTTAGCCAGTAAACAAAAACACATACACAAAAGGCCATAGGGTGTGGTAGGCAACGAGATGGGGTTGTTTTGTAGGGCGTGTTGGGTTGGAGTCAGGAAGGGAAGTGTTTGTGATTATGAACGCTGGTGTTGTGTCTTTTCTACAGCAGCTGTCCTGTCCCCAGAGCCAAAATGACACAAAGGGACAGCCCAGGGACATCGACCACTAATCCTTTTCTGACACGCAACTGAGCAAAAAAAAAAATCTTGACTCCTGCTGGTCCCAGATAAGCACAATTTTTCATCGTTAAGACGAATGATTATTTATATTTGTTTATGTCATGCTCACCTTGTCTACCCACCCACCTCTGTCACCGTTTAGACCAGATTTGCAAAGATATTGTGCTTTGGTGTAGGATTACCATAAATGTGTTGTATGAGTGGGTGTGTGTTTGTGTTGGGGGAGGTTTGTCAGGGCTGTGGCTGTATCCACAGTTTTCTACCATGTGCTGGGGACAGCTGAGGTGTCACCTGTCTTTGTATCATGTGTTCCTGAAAATTCAAAGTGCCAAAATTTCACCACAGTCTGCCACACTGGCTTGCTTACAGGAATCATTACTTCACTCTTGTTTTCATGTCAGACTGTAGCACTATGTTAAACCTTCAGGTCAATTTTTTGGCTTCATGAAAACCCAAAAGTAGTGGACACAGGCATGGGCTAAAAGGGGCTATAGAAATTCTAAAGATGTTGTACCTGGTTGACTTTCCCATTGATTGAAGAACAGAAAACAGGATCATGGGTAATTGGTATGGAGTGTGGTCTGTATGTAATTTGACATGCGGTTTTATTGTTGTAGATCTGCAGTTTTATGGAAAGACAAAGCCAAAACACACCGGCATTTTTCAGGCCCAAAACATGTCAGTCATGCAGCTTGAACATAGGTTTCACTTAGGGAAAGCAGTCATTAGCTGTGAAATGATTTGTAGCAAATTATTCAACTTGACAATTTTATTCTAGGTTGTTTATTTATTTAGGCTATTTTGGTCCCTGAAATGGGGAAAACTGTGTATGAATTGACTCTTTTCTGTATATACCCTTAAATTGAAGCTGACATTATGCAACTCTTATAGTCATGTGCAGACATTTTGGCGCAATGCTCAGATTTTGTGTGGTAATTTAAGCACACTCCTTCAAATGTTAATAATAATGAGCATAAAAATGACTTCTTGTCCTCTGTGTGGATGTGTACGTATATGTTAAAACTTATATGATGATAAGGGGTTTTCAGCCTTTTGAGTATACAGCTTTAAAAAGTCAGTTAACTGTGTCAGTTCGTGCTCAGTGACTGAACTGTATATGTCACAATGTTGTATTTAGTGGTTTGTAAACTCTAGAACATGTTTGATTCTTTGTTTTTTCAAGTCTGAAATATGTCCCCTTTACTGGCAAAAGCATGTGTAGGACAGGGTTTGTTTGGCTCTTCTGCTCATGCAGTTCTAGAGATGTTTAAGGGTCAGGATGCTGCAGCTCACACATCAGGAGGAACTCCTAATCTGAGTAAAAGCCACAGCACTGGAATGCTGATAATGCTGTAGATTACAGTGGACATGTTTATGATACAGATTTATACCCCCCCCCCCCCCCAGTAGACAGAGAATGTTCACCCACTTTATGAACTTATATTTATGTCAGCCTGTTGTTAATGGAGTCTGGCCTGACTCAAGCCTTTTTAAGGGACTTTTTTTTTTTTTACTTACTGTTTGTTTTCTTTTTTGTGCATGTCAGCAGTGTGACTGATGGCAGTAGAGTGCCCTGATATGGTGGCATAAACAGGGCTTAGTTATCTGCTATAAATATTCCAGTCCTGCTAGATTTATGAAAGAAAAACAGTTCAGCAGCATTATGACATTGGATGCGAAAGGTGATGTTATTTTTCGACTTCAGAAGATTCTAAATAAAGAAAAATGACATTGTAGTATTCATCTGCTATGCAGGCTCTATATTTATCTGCTACACAGGTTCTATTTACACACTTTGAACATTTTTCACCAGTAATAACCGGTAATAATAAATTGATTAGTTCTGTTAAGTAAAAAAGGAATGTACCATGTGGATATTTAAAGCAGGAAAATCTAATATTGCATTTATTAGCTTGTCAGCACTCCCAAAGAGAGCGGTAAATTAATGCTATAAAATCGTATAGCTTCTCAGGCCAGAATTCTCTGTGTAGTGACTAACCATCTTTATTCTTTTCCTTTCTTATTTAAATGAATATTATCATAGGGAGACGATCCAAAGTCCTGCGTCTCTCCACTTAATTGCTGTAGTTGTCTTATGTCTCTGTCCTGTAGGTGCTTCAGATGGACCAGAAGGTGGAGAACATCCTGAAGATCCTCTTGGAGCAGTTCCAGCCCAAACCTGAGCTGCTTCAGAAACCAAGTCACTCCCGTGTAACTATCATGAAGCGCCTGGGTGTCAGCATGGATGAAGGACAATGAGATAGGAGAAAGAGGCATTGTGTCAAGATAAGAAGACATCTCTACATAGAGATTTTGGAAAGTGTTTTCAGGAAGAAAATGATTCATCTCTACTCTCTCTTCAAATTTTTAGCAACTTTAAAATCAAGTAAGATGTAAAGTTATGGAAATGGTTGAAGATGAAGGACTGTTAGCAGGAGAGAGCTGTTTCACTGGCTCTTCCAAACAAAACAAGCTACATGTTCAATGTCTCACTGGTTTTCAGCAAAGGGAAGCCACTCATAGGTTTCCCTTATTTGATTGCTGTCAGTTTGCTATGTTACAGAGGGAGCAGCAATAAGATTTGGTTATTTGAGGTCTAAATCCTAGTATGTTTAGGAACCACTGCTCCACAAAAGTGCTGCCATGACAAAACCCATAGTTCACATATTATTCAAGAGCATTAGATGAGATTATCCGTTCCCCATGTTAACCTACACTTCATATTTAGCAAGTGTGAACACATTTTTTGCACATTAACTTCACCTCTGATAAATAGCTATGGCAGGACTAATCAAAACAGCAAAACACTGCTGATGGGGTTTAATGGACTTAAGTGGAATATTAGAAGAGAAGAGGGTGAGCTATTTGAGGTTGTGGATTGGGTGAGGAGTGCCAAGGTTTTCAACAATGTATTCCTTTTCAGAGGATTTTCTTCAGCGATATTCTTTCATTCGACCTGTGATTATTTTTCTCAGTCCAGCTAATTAAATGCAAAGTTTCTGGTAAAGTGAGATGGCTGAAGACCACCGTTTGATGAAAGGAAACTACAAAAAAGTGTTTTCAGTGTGTAAAGTGCAAAGCAAAGGGTGAACAGAGAGATGTATGTTGAACTCGGGCGGCTGCACTCCATTCACCAAACGCACTCAACTGCTGGCGCTTTGCCTGGCGCTGAACAAATTACTGGGTGGTTTTCTTTTTTAGCATGTTACTTTAACATTCACTACAGTGTGCAGAGAGAGATGAGGGTTTAGAGAAGAGAGAGAGAGAGAGAGAGAGAGAGAGAGAGAGAGAGAGAGAGAAAAGGAAAGACTTAGTGAAAAAGAGCCAGGTCTACCCCCTTTCCTCCCTTCATTTCATCATTAACTGTGTCTGGAGGCTCCCACAGTTTAAGCTTGGTGAAAAAAAGGGGTGAAAATGAATGTGTGAATGAGTAACCCACTATTATTCTGTACAGTTTTATAAGAGATGTACATACAGGACCATTGCCTTATATTTATCATCATGGAGCGCAGGCTGTGACGTACACAGACTTCTGGACTTCCTGAATCACAAGCACTTTGTAATATCTCCATCTAATAAGAGACTTGTGTAAATAAAATAGGCCTTTACATTTTAAATGTCATATCATTGTTTATTCATTGCTGTGAAGGAGTTTTTGTCATTACAAAGAAATGAGAAATGTTGAAAATTGCTTTTGACGTTATTTAGCTTTAATTTTCACAAAATACACTATGAGTAACTGCACTCCATCCTGCATTGCTGCTGAACAAAGTTTCTGAGTGGAGTGCAAGAGGGGAAAGAATGGGTCTCAGATTTCTACGCAATTATATTTGTCTTCAAAGGCCAAAAAATACGATGGATGTCCCAAGATCAACAAGGCCAGGCAAGGATACACAGAGAGAATGAGAGAGAGCGAGAGAGGGGAATGGGGGGAGGGATGAAGTGAGGGAGGAGGAAGTCTGGTCTGGAGCCATGTTCAATTACAGAGGGCTGTGGCTCCACATCTATTCGCACGCTGTTATTCTGCTTTTGTCTCCTGTTTTATGTCTCTGACAGAGACCTCTGCTCATGTTTACAGACTCAGCGCTGTGTGATCAAGACACTGTGTTACTTTCATGTGGAGAGTTAAGAGAGACTCCCCCAGTTTCACAGACTGTTTGATGGCAGGAGAGCTCACTCATGACTCACTATTGAAGATCAGGCTTCTGGAAACACATTAAGGAAGAACAATAAAAATGCCGACATCAATGAGAAACCAATTCCAAACACTGTCAGAAATGCTTGACTCTTCTCTGTGCCTTAGGTGCCAGCTGGAACAGAACAGGAATCTAAAGTAATCAATGAAAATTCCCATCAAAAATGAAATTCCCATCCATGATGGTGTTGCAGCTCAGGAGACTCAAAAAATTTGAAGGACATTTGAGGGTCGAGTTTCTTAATGGTTTCTTAATTGGTTTTAGAGAAAATCTTGCACACAATTAACGAGAGCCATTATTGCTAGTTTGTAGACTTTGTAAAAATAAACACTCAGCCATAATATTAAAATTACATTAATATTTTGTATGTCCCCCTTATGCTGCCATAACAGCTATTATCCATTGAGACATGGACTCCACAAGACCTCTGAATGTGTGCTGAAGGTATCTGGCACCAAGATGTTAGCAGCAGATCCTTTAAGTCCTGTAAGCTGTGAGGTGGGGCCTTCAAGGGCTGGACTAGTTTTTCAAGCAAACTAGTCTTGTTCTGCTGGAAAACACTGGATCCTGGTTTATGTAGATGTTACTTTGACATGTACCACTTACATGATCAAGTATAGCCTTTCATGCTGACAGTTTCCTAAATGTCAGTATCCTCATTTAGCAGGATAATGTACCCTGCTACACTACAAAAGTTTTTCACAAGTGGTTTCAGAAAGATAACAAAGAGTTCAAGGTGTTAAGATGGCTGCTAAATTCTGTAGATCTCAATCTGTATAATCTGTGTAATTTATGTTAAGATTGTCTAAATAGAGCCCTGTGATGGACTTTCACTCTATGTGCGCTGTGATCTGCTCCAGCACCAATGGTGACCCTTCTCAGGATAGGCATTTGAAATTGAAGATCAACAAATCAGCAAATAAAATTAGGAAGTAGCGCTGGAGTCAACAGGTTGCGTATTGATTTACAACGAGTGGGATTTTGTAGGGAAAACATCACTCTTCTGGAGGTCCTAGATGTGTCACTGAATGTGAAAACGTTTGAGCGTCAAAAATCTTCATGTCCAATGTTGTTCGTTTGGCACTAAAACAGTAACAGTAAATGTCTTTGTCTTAAACTGAAGGACTGGCTATAATAATCACATTTTGCCACTGATGAGACACCATTTACATAGTCTAAAAAACCTGCATACTCGAGCAAGCTAGAATCAAACTCTAATTGTCTTTTGATGTATTTTGGACACCCTGCTGAGCTCGGCAACCTCTGTACTGCTGGAGCCTGTGTGACCTGTTGACAAGCCTGAGCAGTGTGTCCATTACTGAGGCCACCTGTGACTCAGGGCACTGTGAAGGACCAGTGGTCTCCTATGAAAGCAGATATGGGTAACAACAGGTGTGGGTGTGTGTGTGTTTGTGGGGAGTGGGTGTAGTGCTGTAACAGCTGACGCCCTGCACTCCTGCCCTCTCAAAATAGCTGCAGGCCCTGAACAGTTGTCTTGGGGACCGCTGTCAACCATCCATGAGCACAGCATTCCTCACTCAGCCGTGCTTTTACTAGCAAATTATGAATTTTCACAGGTTAGCTAATTAAAAGAATCACCACCGTATGTTACTGATTTGAAAAGTTAAGGCATGTAGGTCTAAGTGGGCTTCCTTCAGCTTTATCTCATTGTGAAGTAGCATCAGTGTAGTCTTACTAATTAGCTAAGGGATTAAATCAGGTGTGTTTAATGAGGCAGACGTCTGCTGAAATCTGCAGCGACGCCACCCGTGAAGACTGGAGTCTGTCATTGCTTCTGTAAATGATTCTGTATGTGGTTCTAAGTGTGAGCTGCAGATTTTCACACAAGTGCTACTATATAAAGTAACTGAGATCAAATATTACACTTGATCATTTATTGAGGAAAATGATCCAATATCACACATCTGTGAGTGGCAAAGTATGTGAACCTTTGCTTTCAGTACCTGTTTGTATAGCAGCAATAGCTGCACTGTTATTGGTGTAGAGGATTTTAGTCTGTTCTTCTGTACAGAACAGCTTCAGCTGTGGGATGCTGGCGGGCTTTCTCACATGAACAGCTCGCATTAGGTCACTTCACAACATCTTTATTGAGTTAAGGTCAGGACTTTCCAAAATATCTTTATTCTTTCTTAACCACTATTTGACAGAATGATTTGTGTGGTCAAGGTCTTTGTCTTGCTGTAAAACCCACTTTCCCTTGAGGTCCATTTGATGGATAGATGCCCTGACATTTTCCTTTAAAATTCGCTGGTAACGCTTGCTGGTGACCTTGGTCCAGATAAAACAGGTCTACGCTACCACCCCGATATTTTAAAGAATGGATAATGTTTTTATGCTGGAAGGCAGTTTTTTCCTTTCTCCAACTTTCACACTTCTCATATTATGTTGTATTTTGGTCTTTTCCATCCACAAAATGTTTTCCAATAGCCTTTTGGCCTGTCCTTCTGATCTTTAGCAACATGAACATGGCAGTTATGTTCTTCTTGGAGAGAAATTACTTTCTTCTTGTTACCCTGCCATACACACCATTGTTGTCCATTGAGCATTAACAACTCTTTACCAGGGTTTTCAGAAATCTACTTCGTTCCTGCAATCATACATTTCAGACAAACATGTTATGAAGATCAGACTTAAATGGTACCTGACTTTAAATTCATCTTAAACCTAGAGGTTCACAGCCATGAATGCATATGTGTGCTCAATATGTGCACTTTTCCAATCCTTTTATACGGCTCTGAATGTGACACCAGAAGCAGGGCTACCATGGCATTCATTCACTGGAATAAAGTGGCTTTTTTAGTTTATTTAATGTTTTGGTTGATACTGCTCATATAAACCTAATGTTGTGTACTACTGATTTTACTTTGTGTCATTTTTGTTTAATGTAACTAAAGTTCTTTTTGCTCAATTGTTATGGCCCTACTTAGTGCTAATGTTCCACCAGACCTTCAATGCTATTGCAAAAATGCAAGCGGAACAACTTTACCTCAGGAAAAAGCTAAATTAACATTTTTGGCATGCATTAGTATCACTGTCATAGTAAACACAATGTTTTTTTTTTTTTTTCATGAGATCTTTCCACTTCTGTGCAGATATCTAGTTGGAAGATGTGTGTAACTATTCAACATTAGTTGCCTATAATCTGTACCATGTTGCCTGACTACTTTTTATCATTGAGCAACCCCGTATAGTATCTATAAGCAGTGTTTGCCTCACCTGCTGGACACTTGGCTTTTGGCCTATTTTTTCTCAGACAAACTGCTGCAGTGGTAGAATCAGACTGTTGCTTTAGCCTGAGGCGCAGGTTCCACTTCTATCCACAAGCACAGGGCTCTGAGTCACAGCTGCTCTGCCCATCACAGAATTTGGGGTCATTTAAAATGAATACATTTTCATTGTGGGTTCATAGTAACATTAAAGAGTACATACATGTGGATTAAAACATTACAACATAAATATAAGTGACAGCACCACCCTGAGTAATAATGCCCAGGCCCATGCTCAGACCTTTCAGCTGTTTTAACCACCCTAGGCTCAGTTCTGAACACCACCTGCATATGTGTCTTTGCATAGAAGGCAAGATGGTGTGATGAAGAGGGTCACATTGCTGGGGACTTTTCTTCCAGACAGAGGGAGAATTCCAGGCCAGCTCTGGAAACACTTCAGTGGCTAGTGCTGGTTTGGCCAACCGAGGCAGTATGTGAGGCATGAGGCGAGACAGCTGCATCAGAGCTGCTACTGCAGCACTGGGGCAGCTACACCGCGCCACGTCACGCCTGGGCTGGGCATGCACTACACACACAAAACATATGCTTGCAATGACTGGCACACACACACACACACACACACTAACCACCCCAGCTGCTGTATCTGAAGCTCTTTAAAACTCCACTGGTAATCCAGTTTTAAAGGCAACATATGTGTTGGGTTTTCAATATCAGAAAAGGCTAAAAAAAGAAAGAAAGAAAATAATATATAGGCTTCCACTTTTAAACATAGGGAAGGTCTTCTTTTACACATAGGGAAGGTAGAATGTTCATATGTAAAGGAGGTTTTGATAAAAAAAGGGACTTCTCAACATAAAAAGATTGATCAGCAGGACAATGTGGTGTGTGATGTTGGATTCTTCAGTCATGAACTAAAGCCATAAAACATCACAAACTTCTCAAAAGCCACAAAATAAAGAAAAGACTTTGACATGACCAGATTGCTACTACTACTTGTAGTAACTTGTAAAGTAACTTGTAAAGTAAGAAGTTACTTTTTGTCTATTTTATAGCAAATTGTACACAATACAGTTTAAGAAACCACATCTTTTTTGGCAGTACCTTAAAGTGTATTGCAGTTTAAAAAGTGCTTATAAAATTGTTCATTTTATCCCCTTTTAGAACTGTATCCATCCCAGCCCCACTGGTGTACGGGTATTGTGTGGGTTGCGCTTAATGGCCTCATGCATAGCTGAACAGATTAGAGGGGCTTCAGTGCATGTTTTGCTCTTTGTGCTTCAGGAGTCGCTCCGATAACTGATAAAGAGCTTTTGACTGGCTGCAGGTGGGCCCACCTAATGAGAGCTAGAGGACCAAAGCAAACATGCAGTCCAGGCCACATCACACACAGCACAGCACTGCTGTTATCTGAGGATGCAAACGCTGGTGGAAATTAATGATAAGCTAACAAAGGACACGTACATACTACATGGTATGCAGCAAGTAGAGGGCTTTTAAGCATGGTGAACCTTCAAGAACCAGACAGAGGCGCCTTATGCTGCAGACATGACTATATTGTTAGGAATTCTCTCTTGTTGGGATCTGTTTGGATGTGGAATTTTTTTTTTTTATCATATTTGTGGGCTAAACTGTAGTCATTTGAGAAGCAAATAATGATCCAGGTTAAATGTTAGACAAAAGAATGATAGTGAGAGAATTGGGTGGATGCTACTCTCCCCAATCTTATAAATTAAACAGCTTGTTTGTAGTTTTGTAACACACAATGGAGCACCGTTGCTCAAAGTGAGAAAGTCCTGGGTGCAATCCTTTCTGTGTGCAGTTTGCATGTTCTTCCCTTGTCTGTTCAGGTTTCCTCTGGGTGCCCGGTATATATGCACAGTGTATTGGTATATTACAGATGCTAAACTGCCCCCTAGGGCTGGCTGTGTGTGTGTGTGTGTGTGTGTGTGTGTGTGTGTGTGTGTGTGTGTGTGTGTGTGTGTGTGTGTGTGTGTAGGTGTGTGTGTGTGTGTGTGTGTGTGTGTGTGTGTGAGTGTCAATGGACCTGGACCAGCTCAGATGAAGGATGGATGGATGGATGGATGGATGGAGAGTTCTAAGATCGTGTCTCAGTCTTTTCATGTTAGAAAGTTTCATTTTGTTTTCATTCTACATCAATCTCATTAAAAAAAATACATTTAAAAAATATTTTTCATTCTATGGGCCCACTGTTACACTGAATCTCCCTGCTTTAGTAGAAAAGGGATAGTAATACGAAGAGTCATTTTTATCCATACCGACTTCCACAAGCCCTTTGAATTTATTCATAACTTTTTTCATTTATTGAGAATTTCACTATTGACGTACATTGTGGTTATATGAGGAAATAGAGGGAGGAACTCTGAGATTTCAATGAACTTCTTGACTGTCATTTACAGGAAATGGTGCAGCTCTGCATGCACTGATAAATAGACTAACACAGAAACATGATCTTGCTGGTTTAGGTAAATAGTGTGAGATAATAAGCCCATCAACTAGAACGTTTTGTCATGAAAATGTTTAAAATGTGTGATTCTAAGGCTCACTTTTGGGCACCATTAAAGTGTCACAAAACAACCTTTACTACTATTTCATCCTTCCTTTTTGGTGATTTAATCAGTTAAGAAATTTAACTTAACTGATTAAATTATTCACAAGTTTTTGTGAATAAAAGAGATATGAAGTAATGGAGTGTAAACCACATTGATTAGTTAATAAAAATACTGAAAGAGGAGGAAAGGCGCATGGCAGAAGCAGGTGCTTCACTGACAACATCGTTTCTGCACAGGAAGTAGATTGTCTTGTGTGATGCAAAACACAGAAGGGCGAGTGCAAATCAGTTCCTAGAAGCCTTCTGCAAAGTATTGGGCCACTTCGTTTTGCAGCTTCAGGTAAAAAGTAAGTCGTTCTTGTGCAACACACTTGTGAGCTGAAGCTTTGGGTGTGTAGCTGACCCAGTCCAAAGATGGGTGGCTCTAACTTTCACTGCTTGACTGCAGTACTGCACCGCGAGATCGCCAATATTGTCTCTGAACTTTTAGTATGAGTCAAATCTGAGGCCGACTTCAGTCTGGGTTTTGTCTTGATGTGTTGCTGACACACATTCCACACTTTTAACTCCAGACACTCTCACTGTTTGGTATTTTGACTCTAAATAAATAGCACCTTAATTGGTATCAGTCTCTTCTTAGTGAAAGATAAAGAGATGAATGCAGCGGCTTCATCAAACTCATTTATATCCAACCTTGACTTTCACTGATGCCTCCCCGTGAGACGCTCCATTCAGTAGCCTAATGGCACAGACACTCCACCCAAACTCACTCTCACTCTCTCTCTCTCTCTCTCTCTCTCTCTCTCTCACACACACACACACACTCTCTCTCTCTCTCTCTCTCTCTCTCACACACACACACACACTCTCTCTCTGTCTCTCTTGCTCTCTATAACTTTCTCTTTTTCTCTTTTCCTCTCTGTCTAACTCTTTCTCATTCTCTCTATCTGTCTCTTGCTCTTTTTCCCCTTCTCTCTCTCTCTCTCTCTCTCTCTCTCAATTTCTCTCCCTTGCTCTCTTTTCATCTTTACCTCTCTCTCTTTTCTCATTTTCTCTCTGTCTCTTTCCCTCTCCTTCTCTCAATTTCTCTCTCTTTCCCTTTCTCTTGATCTCTCCTTTTTTCTTTCTACCTCTATCCCCCTCAGTCTCTCTCTCTCTCTCTCTCTGATGAGGCCCTTTGTCTGAGTGGGAGACCCAGACACAACAGTGCGCAGAGCCACACACTACACTCACACAATGGTTCAGCCCACAAAGCCACACACAACTGAACAATGTGACCATCCCTGAAGGAGGCGGAAGGGGTGGGTGGGGAGGGGTTGAGGTCATGCACCTGCACCCTAAGAGTCCTTAAAGAGCTGATGCAGGTGTCTTCATGTTGATTTTCTTTTTCAGACTCTTTTTTTCTCTTTTTTTTTTTTTTTTGGATTGTTCCTTCTCAGGAGCCCACCCTGACTTACACCGCTGCTGGACACGGTCACTTCTGATGAACAGGTATCTCTACATTGCTGAAAAGACGGTGTATGGGAGGAACGCGAGGAAAGGTTGGATTAAAGTGAAGAAGTTCACTCAGGTCTCTGCCTGCCTGTTGACAGCTATATTTAATGTTATCTTTAAAGAGTATGCTGCAGTGCAATTGCTGTAGTAAGAAAAGTGATTCAAATCTCATAAAAGCAACTCCCTGCTGATCGCTTCAGGGGAGATGAGCTGATATCAGACACAGAAACCTTCTGTCTCTGGTCTGTGATTGGCACACACACTTAAGCCTTGTTACAGTATGGTGGCTGGATTTGTACACCCCTTGGCTGGCGTTACGACACCGGTCTGATTGAGTAAGG
This sequence comes from Hepsetus odoe, assembly GCA_017165825.1. NCBI lineage: Eukaryota > Metazoa > Chordata > Actinopteri > Characiformes > Hepsetidae > Hepsetus > Hepsetus odoe. The sequence goes on along the minus strand of CM029372.1, from coordinate 8,889,477 downwards.
GCTGGAGCTGAGTAAGGCCTGACGCAGTGGTGAAACTCAGATGCACAGCGTTTTACTACACAGCCACCCCCTCGGTGCACTGATGTCATTTATTTAGCCTTGTTTTGGAACACGCAGCAATACGGAAGCAGAGTCTGTTTGTACATCTGCAAATGAATGAAATGAGGGGTTAATAACCCTGTTTTCTTTGTTATCGTTCCTTATAGAAACAAAAATGAAGTGTAAAGTGAAGCATATTTGTCTTGGCTAATGTTATGGTGTTATCAGTTGTGCAACAGTAACTCACCTGTTTGCTTTTGAGTCTATTATACCCTAATATGCCAGTCATATCCTTCCTCCTGAGGGATCTGGTCAACATCAGCTTATGACCAGCAAAGTGAATCACACTGACATAATGTGATTATTCAACACCTTCATCCAGGAAAGGGCCATTCAGTGGGAGTGTGTTGAAGAGGGTTTTTTTTTCCTATAGCTGGTTTTCAAACGGAAACGTGTAGAGGAAGGAAGTTGCTAAGACCTATGTACTGTGCATGTTACAGCCTCCTACATTTGTGTAACGTAGACGTTTGCCTCAACTATGGCTTCTTAAATCTTTGCTGCCAGATCAGCTGTTTTATTGGACGCAGAAGCCAAGGACCTTCAGACCTTTCATCGACACTGGAAACGTCTTGATTAAATGCAGAGTTTGATACACGTCTGTCCCACACAGTGCATGCCAATGTAAATGACACACATGCAGGTGTAATAATTTAATTCTCTTTTAATGGATTGCAGCACATTGTTTTACCACACGTTACAAAAACCGCGCATACCACAATATTTCTTTTATTTCATTTTTATCAGGCTCAGTTTGCAACCTTACACAAATTGTTAAAAATACTTTTCTTTTAAAAAAGAAAAAAAGAAAGAAAAAAAAAAAAACACTACCAAAAGCATTTAAAAAAATAACTCAAATGCCACTTTGGATAATCTTGACCAAACCCATTTTTAGATTAAAAAAAAAAAAAAAAAAAAAAAAAAGCTTGACATAAATAAGTTAGTTTTAATTTTCTCAGTGTTTTTACAAAGTTATGTACACAGGTACACTTCAACGTTTAAAGGAATACACAGGCTGTGTGGACTGCTGAAATATTAATATTTACTTTCTTTTTTTCTATAAATATGCTTCTGATTCAGACTGAACCACAGATCAAATCAGTGTAGGTGGAATCAGCGGCGAGGCTACTTTTCCTGATCTTACATCAAATGAAGAAAATAAAAAAGGTGCTGAAGTCAAACTGACTAAAACGGAAGAGGACATGTAAAATCAGTAGAAAATTTCACTTTTATAAAAAAAAAAATTTAAAAAAAAATTTTTTTTTAAATTCCCAGAAAACAAAGAAAAATAATTTAAGAATAAGCGAGGGAAATGTGTCTCTCAGCAAGTGCCTCGCCTGGTGTTAACACTGGTTGTTGCTACGTTTTGACCTAGTGTACTGAAAAAAACCATCATCAGTTGTCCAAGTCAAAATCTGACAGATAAATTACATAAAGGTTTTAAGTGTAACTACAGACTTCAGCATTCTTTGCACAGCTTAATGCACTAAACTTCCCCCCCCTGTTGGGTTGGTTTGAGAGAAGGGCTGAGATGCTGAGATCATAAGTGTTTTTTTTTTGTTTTGTTTTTTTCTCTGAGACAAGGCATCTAATGTACCATGTATCACCTGAATGAAGCTTGGGACATACAGCCATTGGCGCCTTTGTGGAAACTTTAAGGGATTTCAATAAAGGACAAAAGTCAGATTGAAAAATAGAAGTAACAAACAGCATTTTTGAAATATCTGAAACAATTGCAACTCTTCAAGTCAAATCAAATTCACACCTACTCAAAAAAAAAAAAAAAAAACATAAAAAAAAATCCAACAATGTATTATGTGCTACATATGAAAAGTAAATATATATACACAGGTAGTAAGAAAAAAAAAATGAGCAAAAAAGGAGATTAAACCTAATTGCACACTGCTACATCGACTGCTTTTTGAGGCAGTTGCTTTTTTTTTTTTTTTTTTTTTAGTGCCAGAACTTTTGTGTTTTGTTTCAGTGCTTGTGCAGTCTCTCCACTCTTTGAGCTGATATGCTTTTGCTTTGCTATCCTTCCTCTCTTCTTGAATTTTTAAATTCACCAAGCACTGAAGCCGTCAGAAGGGAGAGAACATCCTCGGCTCTGTGAAAGAGAACAGGACACAAGCGTCAGTTGGTGAGGCCACACACACACACACACACACACACACACACACACACACACACAGCATCATTCAGAAGGTTACAGTGCAAACAGCCCTTCACTGCACTGTGCCCGTATCCAGCCTCAGGGCACAACACTGAACCTGTGAGCTCGGTCGCACTGAGGCATCCTGACTGTCCGACCGGACACCCTGAGCAGGTGAGGAAACCACAGTGCGCTCCGCTACCCCACACTGCTGCCCCAGGATTAAGGAGAGGCCACTGCAGCACTGCACTCTGCCCTGCAGAGACCCCAGCTGACAGCTCACACACCTGCCCTCACACACACACACACACACTGCTGTTCTCCTCACCAGCACTGCCGCAGCCGGACACCTACACATTGCACAAGACTGAGGAGAACATGGGCTGCGGATGGGCTTTAATTTTACACCTGATATTTATTCCGCCTTTTAATAAATTTTTAAAAAGCGCGAGAGAGAGAAGGTGAACCCCTCCGGAGGGAAGTGGTTTTTCGCCGCGCTGCTGCCTGAGGGAAAGTACACGGGTCAGCAGAGCCCAGCCGCCTCCGCCACTTCACACGGCTACAGCTCCTCCTAAACTCCAGCCCGGTGTAAAACTGCCCTCCACAGTTCACTCCCAGATCCTCGGCGGCAGCAGGCGCGTGCTGTGGAAGCACGCAGGAGGGAAGTGGCCGCTCTGAAGCGCGAGCTCGAGCTCTCTTACCTCCGCGGTCGCTGCTCACGTCCGCCGCTGAGGGCTCGACTTCACGGGGGTGTGATCCGCTTCCTCCACACAGGTGTGGGACCGCTTCGTTTGACACGAGGAGTCTGGAGCAGAACAAAAAAAAAAAAAAAAAAAAAACACATTAATGACACGTGTATCTACCCGGCGGCGTTAAAAACAAAAGCAGCCTCGTCCCGAGCGCGTTTCTGCGGCAGTAACGGCGCGGCGCTAGGCTAACGGACCGCGGACGGGCTGCTGTTTCTAAGCGCGTCGCTACACGGAGCCTCTTCACACACGAACACTGAGCCGTCCGCCATTTACAGCAGAGCGAGGAGGGACGATAGGAGCTGGAGCGAGTCCCCCGCCGGCTAGACAGCGAGCCTACCGAGGCACGAAGGTCTCTTCCTCTGGCTCTTGGCGAGCGGATCCCTGCGCTCGGCCGGCCCGCCGCTCCGCTCGTGGTTGCCGTTGACGTCCACGCTCCGCTCCCCGGGGGAGCTGTAGAAACTGGGCAAGTCCGTCCTGTCCACGGCGGTCCACAGGTAGCGGCCGTGCGGCAGAGGTTTGTAGGTGGAGAAGTCGAAGTTCCAGGTCTCGGCCGACGCCTCCTCCATCGCCCTCAGGTGTCCCTTTAACTCCCTCCTCAGCTCCTCGCGGTCCACCGGCCCGAAGAGACTCCGGCAGGCACTCGGCTTCGGCTGGTCGGACAGCCGGCCCTCCATCCTCTCCAGAGTCGGACTCCCATTGGAGAGCCCCACGTTAGACATGCTGTGGGGGAGTACGAGGGGGGTGGTGGTCGGGTTGAACAACAACAGCGCTCAGACGCGTTAAAGAAGGCACTTTCCTCCGGGCTCAGCGCGCTCCACGGCGACGGGCATCAACGAGAACACACTCGCCACCGACGCGTGCACGCCATGCCCACAGCGTTAAAGGGGGAAAAACACGCACACACACGGGCAATTTCCTTCCACGGATCATCAAAACAAAGTGAAGTTGCGCTGGCCACTCCTGTCAGCTCGCTGTCGTAGTAAAAAGGGACGAAATAACAGCGGGCTCTTCTGCACCCAATATGGCGATAGAGGGGAGGCTGAGTGGAGACAAACATGATTGACACAAAGAGCTATTTAAACGGAGATCGCTGCTGATTGGCTGTCCGCCACAGGCCCCGCCCCTTCTACGCTGTGCTCCGACGGTGAGGCGCCCCTCCCCCACCGTGAAGATACCGAAAACAACTCTCCCCACCAACGCCGAGAAAACACCCTGCACAGTCCCGCACTGCAGCCACGGCCTCCTGGGACTCCTGCAGCCTACCTTTAATCAACCAACTGAGCTGAACGACTGGCTGTCCTGAGCCAGTCTGCGTCACATTGATCCAATGATTCTAAATCAGAGACCCACATCACTCATGGGTACTTCTCTGGGACAGGGGGACAGGGGGGGAGGGGGGGCGGCGGTCAAGTGATTAGGAACAAGGCCCATGATCAGAGGGCTGTGTGTTCGAGTCCCAGATCGGTGGGTTGCCCTAAAGTACCCTTGAACCAAGGTACTGTCCCCAACACTGCTCCCTGAGTGCAGACAATGCTGCTCCTGGGGTGTGTGTGTGTGTGTGTGTGTTCACTATCAGAGTGCTTGGATGGGTCAGATGCAGAGGAAAAATTAACTGTTCAGTTTGAGCACCAGCAGAAGGACTTTTATTTAACTGTAAATAAAAGCAACAGTACATTAGATCAGAAAGGTGTATTTTTGAGCAATAGTGATTCTCTTCATTGTGCTTAACATGCCTGCAGTTTCACCCAGTGAGTTAAGTTCTGTTCCAGAGCTGTGTAAGAATACTCTTCGTGTGAACTGAGGAAGGGAAAAAAACTTGCAACAGTTCCACTTTTATTGGGATGTATGATTCAGTTACTATCTGGAAAAAAAAGATGCGGTAATTTGAGACATCTGTGGTCCAGAGAGAGAGAGGGAGGAAGAGAGAGAGAGAGAGAGAGAGAGAACAAAAATGTATCTTGTGTTTGTTCCCTGAAGTGAGAAGTTCAGCAATGAAATGACACTTCCAGGAATACTACCACTCTGATTAGGACATGCATGTGTCTCCGTGAACCGAACCCAGGTCACACACTACCACAGCAACAGTCACAGCGGTGACCGTTTCCTCTCATGGGTTTCTTCAGACTTTGACCATGTTTAGTGTCCACTACGTGTGTCCAATTTACTTTAGACTATTCAGAGCAGGTGAAAAGCTTTTAAATGCTGCATGAATTCCAGTGGTGCTTCTTATCCCTTATCTTTTTCCGGCTTTCTCAGTTTTACAAGCCTGGCCTGGTATTCTAGACTCATGCCTGCCCTGTCTGTTTCTCAGTGATACCTGAAGTATTTAGAATTCTTCTTGAGCAACAAGCCGCAATGACATTTAGGAAAGCAGCCACTTCCTGAACTCATTTTAAAAGGAAACGTCTTTCAATTAAAACACTCCCTTGTAAGATCCAAGGACATGTAGTGTGCACAGGAATCTGATGAAGTGCAACACATGGGATTAGCCCAGTTCTGTAAAGTGCAAAATGTGGATTTTGCTTCTTCTATCTTTAGTATTTCTTTTTGTGGAGGCCTTTGGTTGGGGTGGGAGTGTGTCTTTTTTGCTGTATTTTACACCCTTTGAAAACAATAAATGATTCTCTGGTTCATTTATAGCCAGACACTGTTTTAAATTATTGAAGGATTACATTCAGGTAATCAATGCAGCATTCAGTAAGAAGGAAAAAAAACAAAAAAAAACAAACAAAAAAAAACAAGCAAGTAACTTTACATAATTTTATGTATGTGTAGGATTCATAGGACTTACCTGATGTGAACAGAATTTGTTGTGGGGCAAGAAAATGATTTTAAAAAACAGCACCAAAATGATTCCTAGAGATGGGCTCAGAGAGAAAGATATAGAATAAAAATAAAGAATAAAGAGAGAGTGTGAACGGAAAGAAAGAAGGAAAGGAAAAAAAGAGAGAGACAGCCCTTCACCGACATCTGGTGGTATGATTCAGTATTACTAAATTCATTCTAAAGATTCTGCAAAACGGAAATCAGGGTTGAAGCATCACTCGATGCACAAAATTGTTAGAATGATGCACACAAACCACACACAGCCCAAGATGCTCCTTTCTCCAGTTAGGAATCTGGGAGTGCCGTGTTCTGCTCCTCGTCCCACACAGGGCTTGGTGCAGCTCTTCCTGCACTCCTGCCAACCCCTAACAAGGCCCAGTCACCCTTTTGTGGTCCCATATATCTTGATTCATATATGGCAAGTTGGTAGGGATAATCCAAGTCCAGTCTATGTCCCTGTTTATCCATGTTTAAGTGAAAAAATAGATACATTTATCTCTGTGGAGGTTCATCACATGCTAAGCCACTTGAGAATATAAAAGTTCTTCTTGCCCACTCGGACCAGGCTGAGTCCATTAGAGAGGATGTGCTGTCCTGGGACCAGAACTTGCTCTGGGTTGGACACCCTCTGGTGGTTAAACCACACGCCACCATCAGTTATCATCCGATACCTAAAATGGAGAGAAAGATATTTTAATATAGAAGATATAATATACAGTACTGTGCAAAAGTTTTAGGCAGGTGTGTGAAAAATGCTGTAAACAAAGAATGCGTTCAGAAATGGAAGTGTTAATCATTTATTTTCATCAATCAACAAAATGCAGTGAATGAACAAAGGAGAAATCTAAATCAAATCAATATTTGGTGTGACCACCCTCTGCCTTCAAAACCGCATCAGTTCTTCTAGGTACACTTGCACACAGTTTTTGAAGGAACTCGGCTGGTAGGTTGTTCCAAGCATCTTGGAGAACTAACCACAGATCTTCTGTGGATGTAGGCTTCCTCACATCCTTCTGTCTCTTCATGTAATCCAGACACACTGGATGATGTTGAGATCAGGGATCTGTGGGGGCCAGAAGAACTGATGCTGGTTTGAAGGCAAAAGGTTCCATGGTGTAATGGTTAGCACTCTGGACTCTGAATCCAGTGATCCGAGTTCAAATCTCGGTGGGACCTTTAGCTGTCATCTTGGGCAGCAGTGGCCTAGCGGTTAGAGCGTTAGCCGCATGATCGGAGGATCGGGGGTTCAAACCCCTTCCCAATATGTTGCCTGAGGTACCCTTGAGCAAGGTACCGTCCCCATCACTGCTCCCTGGGTGCTTTCAATAGCTGCCCACTGCTGCATGGGTTTGAGTGTGCATGGGTAAAATGCAGAGGTCCAATTTCGTTGTTGTTCATGTGTGCTGTACTGTGACCTCGCAATGACAAGGGTTGTCACTTTCACTTTTTTCCACTTTCAAAAGGTAGTAACACCAGATATAGATCTGATTTAGATTTTTCTTTTGTTTGCTCACTTTGTTTATTTTTTATCAGTTTACAAAATGCAATCATCATTATATATATTTCTGAAAGCATTCTTTGTTTACAGCATTTTTTCACACCTGGGGGGGATAATTAAATAAATAAAAGTGCTGGTCTTCTGCACTATGCATGGCTTTTGCATCCCTGGTCCTGGAGGCCTGACGTGCTGCAGACTGGCTTTTTTCAGGGCATTCCCTGCTTTAACAGCCCCCCTTTTCACCCAGTGTACGACTGACAAAAAGTTGATTGGGTGCGTTGGGAGCATGTTTGGAAGATACCTCCAATAAATGCAGCAAGTAGAACTGAGCAACACACCAAACCCAAAGCACACTGAAAACGTTCAGCTTTTCATGTCAAAACTGACTGGAAGCAGAACAAGTGCAAACTAGAAGAACATCTGGCTTTAATTAAATTAAGTCATGTAGCTGTTACTAATAATTATGTACGACAACCCAATGCAAGCATTGCATTTTTACTGTTTTTCACCACTTTTGGTGATGCAGCTGAACTTGATGTGGTTGAAAACTGATTTGTTAGCCAGAGAGACTGAATGACAGTAACAGTTGGAGTTTGATTTATGCCTATGAAGAAGAAAACAGCCAATACAGAAACAAATGAATAAATTTTCACCATTACAATTGTATATACTTTTTTTCTTTTATTTATTTATTTATTTATTTATTTATTTTTTAAAATCACACTAGAACCACCATTTGCTGCGACAGTGGAGGTTAGAACTGGCTGCTTGGAAGCGTGTTTGGTGTTTTTCCTGGCAGATCTGGTTCAGGAAGCATTGCTTTGGTTTGTGTGTGGACTCACTGTTCTGCTGACAGGTAAAATAATCGCTCTTCATTTTTGCCCCATCCATCAATCTTTCAGACTGAATTCAAAGACGTCGAGTCTTTTTTGATAAAAAGCATGATCACATGATACTGCCTCCCAGATGCAGCCAGTGGTGTGCAAATCTCTCGAAGCAGTGCGCAGGTGAAGCTTTTACACTCTTTCTAGTTCAGGACTGCTCAATGCTTTTCAGCGACCATCTTGCCCTCCATCCTAATTAACCACTGTCATAGAGAAACACGCCCAGATCATCATGTTCCCAGCACAGTCTTTGACTGCTGAGATGGTATTAACGAGGTGATCATCAGTGCCACACACTGAACTTCTTGGCCATAATTTTCAAATCTTCATTTTAGGAGTCTAGAGGACATTTACATTTATATTTAAGGCATTTAACTGACACTCTTATCCAGAGTGACTTCCAGTTCCTGATTAAAGGGACAGGCCCCCTGGAGCAACTCAGGGTTAAGGGTCTTGCTCAGGAACCCAATGATAGTAGTGCTGGAGGTGAGATTTGAACCTGCGACCTCTTTGTCTGTAGACAAGTATCCTACCACTAGACTACCATCACCCAGAATAGGACTTCTCTTAGTCTGATTGTCTTTTGGCAAACTCCTCTGAGTGAGGAATGGTTTCTGTCTGACCACTGAAGCTAACTGATGGAGTGCTGCACTGAAGGTTGTATTTCTTTAATGTTCTCTTCTGGACATCATTGTTATAACCTCATGGCTTGGTTTTCACTCTGAGACACAGTAAGAACTCACTGAGACTGGTCTATGAATTCCCTTATTGGAGTTTACAGCCTAAACGTAAATAAAAAGTTTACTTTTTTCCCCTCCACTTTTAACAGTACAGTTAGATTAAAAGATACAGGTAGATTAAAAAAGTGTCATCTATTTTAATAATTGTCTTTAAGATCTACAATCTGACTAACAGTTCTTGAATTAAAGGGGACTTAAAACCAGAAAATATGAACTTTTCCAGTTCACTGGTAGAGGCTAATTGTGAGCCAACTCTGGTCTTCACTGGGGGCAACATCTGTGGTTCAAAGTTGAAGCTTCCACTGTACAGAGTGAGCACTACTGAACATTTTCAGGTAGTACTTTTCATACTTCAATGAAATGGGGAATGATTAAATGAATGAATTAAATACCCTCTGGGTCCTTCAGGGATGGTCTGGGCCCGCCGGCAGGCATCCAGTACTGTGGTTCCTGGTTCCAGAAAAAACTCCTGAAAAGGAGCTTCTCTAAACAACTCCTTCAGCTCAGTATCATCCATCTGCTCCAGAGCCTCAATGCTACTGTTGTATAAAGCACTGGTACACCTGGACATGCAATATACACACACGAGTGCACACAAACACACAGTTTTAGTGCCCAACATCTCAATTCCTCTGTAAAGTGGCAGAAGCACAGTACTGTAAAGCACACAACTGGATGCACATGTGACTAGGTTATGGAGGGAAACAAACAGCACGGAAGAAGCATTGCCGAATTTGCTCTTCTAATCTGGTGATACGGTCATGAAATAATCCAAAGGCAATCTGTGGCTTGGGAACTCCGAAATGAAAAATCTCTTCCTTGCATATACACTAGACTAGAGACACTAGAGGGCTCCAGAGTCCACACTGATTGGAGATATAAGGAACTTGAGGGAAGATGGGCTTTTTAAATATTTTATCATGTTATACAATTGCTTTTATCAAAGCAGACTGATTAAATTCATTCCCAAGAGTGGAGGGGGGAAAATAAATAAATAAATAAAAATTCAGTAATGGCTGTCATCGTTTTTTTTTGTTTTTTTAAATGAAAGAACAATCAATGAGCAGACTCTTTCTAAACCAGAGCATAAATAAACTGTTTACACTGAAGTTAAAGATTGCTCTTACCTTTTTGCACTTTCAAGGCCTTCTTTCCCATGGACCAGTTTGGTGACCTCAGCAGCCAGCCGTTTGTGGGCCACTCTCTTGCCGGGGTCCTGCCTTTGCTGCTCCATCACCTTCTCCACCTCCGCCAGCGGCAGGAAGGTGAACAGCTTCAGGTAGCTGCAAGGCAAACGCTACAGCTTAGTGCCATTAACATACTATTCATGCTAATCTGATCAGCAAAAGCTATATAATGCTTTACCAAAGTAATACTAATACTTGAACAAACTTTTCACTATTTAACAAGAGCAGTCCGAATAACTGTCCTTTCTGAAATGGACAGCTCTCCAAAGCCAATAACTGACACTTCCAATGTTGTTTCGAGCCTTGCAGCAGCCACAAGGCCAGAATATCAGTCAAGTAGGTTTTTATTGTCATTTCAGCCACATACACAGTACATAGTGAAATGAAATGACGTTCCTCCTGGACCCTTCAGAGGGCCAGTGTTATGGAACAAAGCAGCCCAGGTTGTTGGGCAGTGCAATAAGTGTGACGGAGCAGCATTATGAGTAAAAGTGCAGATGTGCAATAAAAAATACATAGATAATAGATAGATATAGATGAATAAAAGTGTGAGGACATTAACAGTTCAAAAGTCTGGTGGCCAGGGGGAAGAAACTGTTTTCCATTCTGGTAGTGAAGGCCCGTATGCTGCTGAACCTTTTCCCGGATGGCAAGAGGAAGAAGAGAGTGTGGGACGGGTGAGAAGGATCACCCACAATGCTGGTTGCTTTGTGGATGCAGCGAGTGGTGAAGATGTCCTGAACAGAAGACAGAGAGACACCAATGATCTTCTCAGCTGTTCTCACTACCCGTTGCAGGGACTTGCGATCTGAGACGTTCCCGTACCAGGCAGTAATGCAGCTGCTCAGGATGCTCCCGATGGTTCCACTGTAGAAGATGGTCAGAATGGAAGGTGGGAAATGGGCTTTCCTCAGTCTGCGCAGGAAGTAGAGGCGCTGCTGGGCTTTCTTTGGAGTTGGTGTTGAGGGTCCACGTGAGGTTGCCGGTTATGTGAACACCAAGAAACTTGGTGCTATGGACCATCTCCACAGGTGAGGTGTTGATGTTCAGTGGAGCGTGGTCCCGACGTGGTCTCCTGAAGTCAACAACCATCTCTTTAGTCTTGTCGACGTTCTGAGACAGATTGTTGATTCTACACCACTCCGTCAGCTGTTGTATCTCCTCGCTGTACGCCGTCTCGTCACCAATGCTGATCAGACCCCCCACAGTTGTATCATCAGCGAATTTGAAGATGTTCTTCGAGCTGTGCTTGGCTGCACAGTCGTGGGTCATCAATGTGAACAGCAGTGGGCTGAGCATACAGCCCTGGGGAGCTCCTGTGCTCAGTGTGATGGTGTTGGAGGTGGTGCTACTGATCCTGACTGACTGGGGTCTCCCACTCAGGAAGTTCAGGATCCAGTTACAGAGGGAGGTGTTCAGGCCCAGCAGCCTCAGCTTCTCACTCAGATGCTGAGAGATGGTGGTGCTGAATGCTAAATTGTAATTGATGAACATGTAACTGCCCTTTCTGTCCAGATGAGAAAGGGTCAGATGAAGGGTGGTGGAGGTAGCATCGTCCGTTGAGCGGTCGGGACGATACACAAACTGCAGGGGGTCTAGTGAGGAAGGGATCGAGACTTGATGTGCCTCATAACCAGCCTCTCGAAGCACTTCATGATGATGGGTGTGAGTGCGATGGGATGATAGTCATTGAGGCAGGAGACAGATGATTTCTTTGGAACTGGGATGATGCTGGTGGTCTTGAAGCACCTGGGAACAACAGTAGTGCTCAGAGAGATGTTGAAGATGTCGGTGAGAACATCTGCCAGCTGTTCAGCACATCCTCTGAGCACACGGCCTTGTATGTTGTCTGGACCAACAGCTTTCTGTGGGTTGACTCTCAGTAGAGATCTTCTCACCTCGGCCATGGTCAGACAGAGAATCTGGTCGTTAGGAGGAGGGGTGGTCTTCTTCATTATCGTGTTGTTCGCTGCATCAAACCGTGCGTAGAAGCAGTTCAGCGCATCTGGGAGGGAGGAGTCACCGTCACAGGCAGGTGGAGATGTCCCGTAGTTGGTGAGGGCCTGACTGCCCTGCATGTCACCGGTGTTTCTGAAGTGGCCATGGATTCTCTCTGCGTGAGCTCGCTTTGCTGCTCTGATGGCCCGAGACAGGTTTGCACTCGTTGCTCTTAGGGCGGCCTCATCCCCTGACTTGAAGGTTTTGTCCCGGTTCCTCAGGAGTCTACGCACCTCCACAGTCATCCATGGCTTCTGATTAGGTCGTGTGATGATGGACTTGGAGACAGTAACATCCTCAATGCACTTGCTGATGTAGCCAGTCACTGAAGCTGTGTACTCCTCCAAGTCGCTGTAGGTAGCAGCCTCCTTAAACATGTCCCAGTTGGTCAAGTCAAGTAGGATTTTATTGTCATTTCAGCCACATAAACAGTACGTAGTGAAACGAAATAACGTTCCTCCAGGACCCTGTATGTTCAAGCAGTCCTGAAGAGCAGAAATGGCTCCTGTGGGCCAGGTCTTTACCTGCTTCAGGGTGGGATCAGCAGAACAGAGATGTGGTCCGAGTGTCCGAGGTGGGGGCGGGGCGCCGCTCTGTACGCACCGACCATGTTTGTGTAAACACAGTCCAGCATGTTTCCCCCCTTCGTTGCAAAATCCAAGTATTGATGAAATTTAGGGAGAACTGGCTTGAGATTTGCATAATTGAAATCTCCAGCAAAGATGAACAGTCCGTCCGGGATAATATAAAACAATATAAACCATTATAGGACCACTTTAATCTAATTTTGTTATATCAGTGGTGAGTCACCATTGAAAATCTTTACTAGTCTTGATCAGGCTGGCGCCCTAAAACACCACCTAAACATAATGAGCTGAACCATGTTCGAGCAGAAAAACAATCCGACTGTGCTGGACTGCAGCCCACGAGGTCTGGACTTCCCCACCCTTGGTGTCGCCACCCAGGACAGTGGCAGTGGGCAACCCCATCCAGTGAGCAGTGATGGGGATGGTACCTTGCTCAAGGGAACCACAGGACAACCTGATCTGGGACATGAACCCACAACCTTCTGATCCCACAGCCTAGTCCCTGAACACAAGGCCCTGGTGGCCGGTACAGACCACACATGTTCAGGTTCTCACTGGTCTAATCGAAAAGAGATTTAACTCCAATACCTCTCCACTTTAGCGTCCGGCAGCCTGAGGAAGTACTGGTACAGTTCGAAGGGGGACGTTTTATCCCTGTTCAGCCAGACCGCGTTACCTGCTGTCTTCCCCAACTTATCCCCCACTGAGGTGGTGACCAGCGGGACGGTCAGGCCATACACCTCCTCTCCTGTCTTTCTACAGAGGAGGAAAGAAAGACAGTGATCAGTAAGGCAACCTGAAAGAGACAGACAGAGGTGTGTGTGTGTGTGTGTGTGTGTGTGTACTTGTGTATGAAGTCGTGTCCGGTCATGATGTTCCCCAGTTGGTCGCTGCCCCCCAGCTGGATCCTGCAGCCGTGCCGCTGGTGCAGGTGGTAGAAGTCGTAGGCCTGGAAGAGCTGGTAGGTGAACTCGCTGAGGCTCATGCCCTCCTCGGCCCTCAGGCGGGCCTGCACGCTGTGCCTGCTCAGCAGGGCGCCCATGCGGAAGTGGCGGCCCATGTCGCTCAGGAACTCCACCACCCCCCAGTCGCGGTACCAGCCCGCGTTGTTCAGCACGGCCGCGGTGCCCAGGCGCGCCGAGTCGCCGCAGAACAGCAGCTCGTGGTGTGTGAAGATCCGCCACAGGTTCTCCGAGATGCCCCGGGCGTTGTGTTCCGCGGTCCGCGCGCCGAGCTCCTCCCGCTCGCTCAGGCGGCCGCTCGGGTCTCCGATCCGCGCCGTGGCGCCTCCCACCACCGCCAGCACGTGATGTCCGGCGCCGCGGAAGTGCAGCAGGCCGATGAGGGGCAGCAGGTGGCCGGCGTGCAGGCTGTCGGCGGTGGGGTCGAAGCCGCAGTACAGCGTCTGAGGGACGTCCTGCAGCAGCCGGGGCAGCTGAAGCTGAGCCGCGCCCTCCGGGAAACACTCCTTCAGCAAACCCCGCCTGCCCAGCGCCGACAGCAGAGACTCTCCGGCGGGAGAGGAGTGCAGCAGAGCCCGCAGACCCGGCGGGGACCCGACCGGGGGGAAGACCCGCCGGCCCCGCAACAAACTCCGCACACAGGACGCCGCCATGCTGGAGGGCGGGCCGGGCTCAGTGCTGCCACCTGGCGGGGACCCGAGAGGAAGCTGAGAAGACGTGTGGGCTCCGCAGCTTTATAAATCAGCTGTCGGCGAAGAGAAACGGACAGGACGAGAAGAAGCAGTGAACTCAGCCGTCCGAACACATGTGGCCTGAAGATGGAAAAAAATTAAAAACTGAAGCGAAACGGAGGGTTTGAAGGGATGTTCGTGCCTGAGCTTCAGCGCAGTCACCTTGTATCGGAGCCGGAAAGAGAGAGTGTAACGCTGGGCGCTAAAAGTCAACGTTTGTGAAAGTGTTCACTTCACTGAGCCGCTGGACCAATCCGAGTCAGCGAGGGAGTCGAGAGTAATGAATCTTTAGATTAGACTCCAGTAGGGTTCAGATCACCGAAGACTATAGAGGTGAATGGCGGGCGCGTCGCTGCTGCCCCCTGCTGGCTGGATTAAATAAAAAAAAAAAACTACAGCATTTGCAGCAAATTGTATCACCAGCTGAACTAGGTGTAACTGCAGCATATATCCAGCAGGGGGCAGCATTGCTTTATTAGCAATTCGTTTCCACACTGATATTAATAAAAGACAACAGTCAGACACAATTAACTTTAATTAAACTACTCAGCACAATTTTTAAATGTTAATTTTTGACTTCTTTTGATTCTTTATCTTATGGCAAAAATAGCTGTAAATTGGCCAAACAAAGCATGGACGTTAAGGCCTTGGTAATTAAGGTGGTGATAGAGGACCCCCTGGGCTCAGAGACTTTTCTCCAGGAAACATTTTTCATGATTGAATCATTTTTACAGTCTGCACTGCACTAATTCCAGTTCAACTCGACCCTTAATGCTCAGCTCACACATCAGGTGTTCCTGGAGCACTTTTAATTTACCATGCCTTTCTGCTTTTCTCATGATAATGAGGAGGGCAGCGGTGGCCTAGTGGTTAGGGAGTTGCCCCCACATCGGAAGATTGTGGGTTTGATTCCCCACCAGTAGGTTGCCCTGAAGTACCCTTGAGCAAGGTACCGTTCCCGTTACTGCTCCCCGGGCGCTTTCAATGGCTGCCCACTGTTGCACGGTGTTTGCATGGGTTAAATGCAGAGTTGTGGTTCACTGTGTGCTGTGCTGTGACCTCGCAATGACAAGGGTTGTCACTTTCACTTTTTTCACTTTCAAAGTGAAAGTGACCATTCTTGACATTGTGAGGAAGAGCACCATACACAATGAACCACAACGAAATTCAAACTCTGTTTTTCTCCCCTACACACACCGTGCAGCAGGAGGCAGCTATTTAAAGTGCCCGGGGAGCAATGATGGGGGCAGTACCTTGCTCAGAGCAATCTACTGGTCTGGGATTCTAACCCTTGACCTTCTGATCCTGGGGCCTTGTCCCTAAACGCTAGGCCAACGCTGCCGGTGTTTTATTATGTTTATCATAGTAACAGTATAATTGTCTTGCCCACTCTTGGATATCAATAAAGCACCGACCATCATTTAAAAAGATATTTTATGTTAAGCCTTTTCATCAGGTTTCTAAAATTTAAAGATTCACATGTTCATTGTATTTGTAAACATTTTTAATGACTTAGATTTACTCGGTTTAAAAAAAAAAAGAAGGAAAAATGACTGGACCCGTGACAAACTCTGTGCTGATCCTTAATTCCACTGCTCAGCTTTTCTTTATATTTTATTAAACGTCTGCCTTCTCAGTGTTTACAAAACAGACTATTGGTTAAAATAGTTTCTCTCTTCCTGCTTGTGCACGATGATGTAACCAGAACTTCAATTTAAAGACAGAAATGTGTTAAAAATGTGAAATTACAGAAAACTGTTCAGTCTTTGACATGGTGTGATGAAATGTTGCAGTCGTGATATGGCCAGAAACCACTAGATGAGCAAATGTGAGCTATGATAAAATTCTGATTTGAAGGCAAAACCACGTTCAACAAAAAGAAGCCAAAAATACCATGTTTGATTATTAAAAACAAATGTTTTAATTTTTATACAGCAGATCGCTTGTGAATTTACTAAGCACATTTTCCAACATTAAAGCTACCGCTGCTAAACAAATATCACAGACACTGCTGCAGGTTTCCGCAGAATCAACTCAAAAGACAAAAGCACTAAAGCATCTGAATACCAGTTGGCTAATGTATTACAGACACGAGGCTATTAGGTAGATCAGTTGTCTACCTGTTAGGACCTGAGCTAGGGTCAACTTGAGAAGACTACCATAAACATTTTTACCTGATAAAATAATGTTAGAATCCCTTTAGGTCAGACAGTCTTCCAAAGCAAAGCGTGTCCTTCAAATACATAGACCTCACACTTTCACTCTCACATCACTCCATCCATAACCTTCTCCTTTCTTTCTGTTTCTGTCCCTGGAGGAAAGATGGGGGGAAAAAATGCAGATTTTGGATCACTTAAGATGCAGCCATTGCATCTTCTCAAACATGCTTCACCTTTTAAGCTCTTTCTTATAGAGTGATGAACGTTCATCTTCAGGAACTAAGGCACATGCCTGCATTCTTCCCCCCGATATCCGATACGACACATACATACCTAAACAGCAACTTTCCTGCAGGACCACATTCATATACTAATGCTGCCGTTTCTGTACCTGAGCATGTTTCCTCAACAGTTTTGTCATGTCCAGTTGCACCCTCCAATGGTAAGACAGTTCTGACATGCTGGGAGAGTGAAAGTGAAGTGAAGTCATATTGAGCGCACAGCACAACACACAGTGAACCACAACCAAATGCATCCTCTGCTTTTAACCCATGCACACGTGCTTCCGATCCTGGGGCCTAGTTCCTAAACCAACGCATGACGTCATGACAGAATTGAATGTTCTGTAATATCAGCTAACAGATGCCCACACTGGTTGATGGTGGAACCGATGGCCATCCTAACCACCCAGAGAAAGTAAGGCCAGTCGTTCTCTTTTTTATGACAGTCTCTAATTTGTATGACAGTCACGGGTGGTTACTGAAACTGTATGTGCTAATCATTCAAGCACAAAAGCATTAACGGAATAGCTCATCTAAAATCACGAAGAACAAGAATGAAGCCAAGCATAAGAAACAACAATGACACAAAGAAAACGACGAATGAATTACTGCATCTGAAATCTCCTGTATGGCACTGTCACATGATGCACCAAAGACATTTATAAAATGGGTCCAACAGATGGCAGGTGAAAGTAGTAGAAATAATCCCCATCATTAATATAATGTTTATGCTTATAAAAATGCATTTATGTGTATTACAATTTTCACATACCCAAAATTACAGATCTAAGCTCAGGCTAAAATATGGGCAAAGACCTCACACTACTGAAAGACATTGGCAACAGCAAGGACTTTCAGGACTATATAGCAAGTGAAAGTGAACAAAGTGAAAGTGAATACCCTTGTCATTGTGAAACGCAGCACAGAACAACACAACAAAATTCAGCCTCTGCGTTTCACCCACAGACACACGTGCAGCAGGGGGCAGCTATTGAAAGCACCCGGGGAGCAGTGACGGTACCTTGCTCACGGGTCCCTCAGGGCAACCTACTGGTGAGGGAATCAAACCCACAACCTTCCGATCTGGGGCAACTCCCTAACCATTAGACCACCGCTGCCCCAAGCAGATTTAGTCTAAACCCAGGCTTGCAGTGCTGATCAGAAGGTCTATGATAAGAATAACATTTTAGGAAACAATTTGAAACTTTGCATTCTAGAGATGGCCAATAAGATTGGAATCACAAAAGTCTCCCACGTTCATGACAATACTGTCAGCTGGTTAGTGAGTCACTGCATGGTGAATGGATGCCATTTATTTTATAGAGTTTGATGGATTAGCTTAACTTTAGTATAAAAATAATAAACACTATCAAAAACAACTACAATGTTAAGCGGTATACACACACGCCCCCCCTCAAGATTTACATAAAGATCTGAACCATTCATAAACATTTTCCATGTGATGTACAACAGGGTGCTGAATCATCAGGAGTGCTTGCAAGGTCTCTATAAAAAAGGTCAAAAACACACCAAGTACAGATATACAGTTCTAACATACAGACTAAGAATTATCACTGCTATATCAAAACCTGTCATTTACGTTGTGTGAACATTTCATGACGAATGGATCAACAGAAGTGGTCCAAAACGGCCAAACGGTCTCATTGAAAAAGTGCATTAATGTATATTAAAGTTAAGATGGTTTCCAGAGGGATGAGAATATTTTTTGGCAGCTATGAGAAGCTGTAACAAACCTTTTACATGCATTCAGGACTCTTTAAAAAGAACTGGCTGATCCAGTGTGCAGAACCAGTAAAAACATGGGAGCCTGTTTGATTATTATTATTTTTTTTGGCCTTGTTTCAATAACTGTTTTCTTGCAGCTAAAATGAACAGTAGTGCTCATGTTCCTCATACACTACAACAATATTTTGTCAGTATATATGCAATATAGAAATATTTTAAGATTAAGAAAATGGCAAAATTTGTAACTTTTGAAAAACTACGGTAAGTTAACTAACAAATGGTAAAAATTAGTTTTTATCATTAGTTAAAAACTAACGGCAAGTTAACTAACTGTTCCCAATTTCAAAAATTAGAAACACGTATAATGATCTGACAATTACTGAACAGTTTCTCTAGATAAACACAAAACATCTAATATCATCACAGCAATATTAGACAGGTTGATTAGATTTAAGATGTTTTCACTTGCCAAGATATCACTGTAATGTAATGGAAAGGGCCAGCTAGTGATGCAGAGGTAAAAGGTTTCTCTCCGAGTAAGCAAAGGGGCTACAATTTAAAGCTGACAAGTTTGAGCATGCACCGGCCACTTCCCCGCCAACGGCAAAACTCAAGCAGAAGACAGACACAGTTGGAACAGCATTGCTTTGGCTTTGCTGCCTATTTTTCTGTGAAAATGTGAATGAATAGTGCAATACCACAAACCATATAACAGTTTAAGATGCAGTTATGAACCGTATGAGACAAAGTATAAACCACTTTGGGGTCATTCCCTATCAAACCACTGCACATCACACACTTGGAGCCACCTTGGATCTTTTATGATTTGGAATTAAATGTTTTAATAGTGTCTTTATCTGGGTGTGTGTGTGTTGTTTTCCCTCTTCTGACCAAACTTTCCCTCTTCTAAAACTAAAGTTTGGGCTAAATTTCAGGATAGGTTTGAGATGGATATGAAAAGGCACCCTTTTCCCTATGAAGTGCACTATGTAGGGCATTAAATAACAGCTTCTGCACTTTAACAGTGCATTATGTATTTAATAGATAAACATGTATATTCAGTGAAAGCTGCACATCTCCTAGTCTAATGTTAAGAAAGGGTATAGAAGTCATAGTTTGATGACCAGTGCAGAGCACTGTATAGGAAGCATCGAGCCAAGATGTTGCCTAAGAAACTACTGCATATGAGACCATCTCATAACTTTTGCCCTGAAATGCAAAAATTATTCTCTTTCCATCTGTTTTATGAAAAAAAAAAAATCTTCTGGCTTTTTCTTATTGCGGCCTCTTAAGACTTCGAGTTCCTCGATTCTGCCTGACATTGATTGACTCAGTTGTGGCGTGAGTAACAACAATTGTTAACATGATCAAGATCTATTGTACAACATTGCACAAGGTCCTTAGTGACTCTACTCTGCTCAGGCTATCTGTCCTGCATTTGACAGATAAGCTGAAAACATAACATTTATGTTTCGATCAATTGAAAGGTTGCATATCGTACAATAGCAAACACCTGCTTTTCATTGGCAGGTTAACAAAATGGTGGTTAACATCTAAAGTTAATTATAGTCCTTCTGTCAGAGCTAGATTATTCGTAATAATCTAGCTCTGATTGTTATTATAGAGTAACATTACAGAGTACATTACTCTATAATGTATAGAGTAACATTACAGAGTAATAAATGTAGCTTATAGTAATAAGCTACATTTTAACTCTCCAAATAATAAGCAATTCCCCTCAGGATCAATAAAGCTTTTTTGATTCTGATTACACAGGTTTAAGCAAACAACTGCAACAATGCTTCCTGAAAAGTTGCTGCAATTAACTGCCCACACTTTGCCCACAAAAAGTCTACTCATCTGACAGCTTTGCTCCACGCCACAACACACACACAAGCTTATTGCCCATCTGTAGATTTTAATCCACTGACTTTTGATCAGGTTGGTGTGTGATAAAAACAGCGTTGTGAGCAAAAGGTTTAAACTTTCCATAAACATGTGAAACAAGCAATTAGAAGCAAGATGAGGCACTGTTTTTTTTTTTGACAATCTGACACAAGACCCCCGATCCTATTTTTCAATATTTGGCCTGAGTGGTTGATGTCTCTTTTGTGATTTGACAGAACACTAAATAAGGACCCACCAACTTAAACACTTGGAAGGTGCAGATTTCCAGAGGCAGAAGAGGACTAGTATATGGGGACTCAAAACTCCCTCAGCGGGGACTACAGGGGATGGTTTGGGGACGGTTTACCATCGCAGAGAGGTGCTAGAGCTTAACACAAGGAAAGACAAATATGACAAAGAAAGAACAGAAGATAACATTGCAGGAAAACCAGTAACAAATAATGTATCTAGAGAGGCCTGCTTTTAAAGGTTCCTTTTAACCTTTAGGTTAGTTTAGGTTATACTAGCTTTTTTCCCAAAAGACTGCAATCTGGGCAGAAGTGCAGGTGTGCTTTGTCTAAAGGCATTGGTGGAGAGGTATATGTTGATATTAAAATTGGGGAGAGCATTTTGTACTTGCATAGCTGCAAGTATATCTTCACTGGTCAGACCGAGAAAATTAGTGTTGTCTGCATGAAATGGGTGCTCACTCAACCGTTTCTTGGGGTAAAGATCTAACAAAACGTAGAATCTTTGAAACTATGAGACAGCAAGTTTAGCTTACAAAAAGGAGTGTAGTAACATTTTTTTGTTTCATCGTTCATGATCAGTGTCTAGCTACCACTGATGCAAAGGAGACCCAAGCAACCAAATTTTGTTTTTTAGAAACAAAACCTGGTTTGGACCTGAGCAAACTAACCAGATGTGAAAAGAGAACAGAAGCAAATACCTCTACCCCACTCTTACTCTGAGAGTTCGGATACACACAACCCCCAGTGGCAGGAACAAATGCTCGGATCTAAAGGAGAGATATTAACAGATAATAAACGGTCATTTGGCTGCTGTGCATGGTTTGAAACCCAAATGCTAACTAAAAGAGTTCTCTCTATAAAAAGGGAGGATTATGCTGGAAGCATTATTTAGAAAACGTATAATCCCTGTTGATTTTTTAAAAAGTGAGTCCACTGCAGTGCTAAAAAGAGGTCTGCTCTGAAGTCACTTGGGTGTTCCTGGTGTGAATCCATCGGATGCTTGCTCCGTCATGCAGATCTGCTTCATACTTGATGCGCTAAAAATCATTATTAATTCAGTCATTCTGTGTGTTCTATGTACAGATAACACAGGCTACTAAAAGAGCTACCTGAATGCATCCCTATTTCACTTTAAGAAATATTGCTGTTTCAAGAGGTCTGATTTCCAGGCTTGTTTTCAAAGTCTCTGGCCTATGACTAAATCCTTACAGGTCAGTGCGTATTTTAGAAATTTTTATTAACAAGTCCTGAAGCCCAGGAACACAGTAGTCCAGTTTAAGCAAGCATGGTCCTTTCCAAAGAAACTCCTTCTAAGACCTGACAGTTCAAGTCAAAACATTTCTTCTGAACAGCTTGCTGACTTGCATCCTGTCCTGGCTACCAGTGTCTCCTGGGCATAGTGGTTAATTGGCAACCCTTCAGGTAGGTGTCTTTATCAGGGACAAGTTCAGGAGGCCCCTGAGAGATTGTCCTTGAATAAATGAGCTTCTGCACTCCTGGACAAGCCCACAGCCACATAGAAACTTTTGCCCACCTCTCCTATCCATTCCTTAGCACCACCCTTGAAAATGAGACAAGGGATCAATTGTTAGCCTTAAGTTTCCTTTAGTACATGTCTCTGTAGATCTCTTGCAAAAGAGGATGCAGCGATGTGTCCTCCGTCTTCTTGATCTCCTGCACCAACTGAGCATGTTCTGTGACCAGTTGACGCAGGTCCGCTAGTTTCTGCAGCAGTTTGGGGAAGAGGAAGGCATTGTCCGGGTGGTTGTTCTGCAGGTGTAGCTGCAGCACATAAATTATTCTCTCCTGCATTCGCTCAATGTGGGTGATGTTCACCAGGCCCGGTCGATCTAAGGGACAAGAAGAAGAGATTTTACTTGTGCTGCTGAGCACTATATCCAAAATGCAGTCTCTATATGTCAACAAAGTTATTTGGATTAAAATGCAAATCTCTTACAAAAGGTCATTTGGATTTGTCTAATTGTGAAACAGAGTAAATTATGTTTGCCCTTGGAACAAAAGATTCTAAAAAAAAAGTTATAAATAAAAGAATGCCATTTGAAATATTCTGTGAGATGCATCACAGTTATTTATATCTATTAGCCACCAACTAATACAGTCCTTTTATTACTAAAACACTTTATTGTGTGTCACAATCCTAAAAAAAAGAAACACTGAATCTAGTTAAGCAGGCTTTATGTTGCTCTATTCAGCTACTTCACCTCCGCAGCAGATGATGGCCGCCACAAACAGAGCCAAGTCACTGTCATCCAGTTCAAGGGCATTGAATTTCATGGCAAACTGGAACTTGGGTTCCATCATGTCACTAAAGGGCCGTCGCAGGCTCTTGAGGAACTCTCTTGTGATGAAGCCGCTGCCATATGCAACCAACAAACCGTCTTTATTCATACAGGATGCCAGCATGGCGAACAAAGCCTCATACACGCCATACTTCAGCAGCGTTACCTAATAAAGGAGGAGAGTTTAAGTTTTAAGTTTTCTGGAATGCTACAAATGTTGTATTGCAGTGTGTGGCAAACATAGAAAAATGTAATATTCTTGCAGTAGAAATAACTGAGACAATACAATGATATTTGATTAAATATTCCAAGCAGAAGCGTAATTGTTTCATCTGAACAACTGATGAAGGATCTTCTTGTTCTAATGTTACATATTCCCCGTTTCATTCTACTACAATGCATGGAATACTTGACACACCAGTGGTGGAATGCTTTCAAGTGACTCAAGTGTTATTTTGTTGCCATTTGTCCAAAAATACCAAGACCAACCTGGTCATTCAGGTCCAGGTTGCAAAAGCCTGGCACAGACTTGGCAAACTCAGTGAGCTCTGTAACTGTCTCCACTGATGTACACTGGCAGCAGTGGAAGATGCGCACTTCTGCCTCCTTACTGAGCAGCCCTCCTGCTGTGCTAACCATCTTAGCCACTAGAGTCTGCTCAGCCAGCTGCAGAGTCTCCATGTCATGGATGACAAAAGGCTTGAAAACAAGGGGAGAAAAAAGGGAATGATTACCAAATTTTGACAGATGTTATTTTAGTTTTGAGAAATTGTTCTTTTTTTTTTTGCTGCCGGTAATAATTAATTAAATAAACATTTAATATATATAGCTTCTGTTGAAAGCGTAAAATCTACACATAACATTTGACCCCATATTTGGATTTATAGATGATCAAATTCTTAAGGAAATCCAAATGCTGCCTGCTGCTGTTTTTAATAGCAGGTTGAGGCTTTTGAGGCTGGCACAAAACTAGCTTTACCATCTCTATTGGCATGTGCATGGGGCTGTACTGAAACATTGTGTTGAGAAAACAAGAAAAATTCTTGTTGAGGCTGTGAAAAGTTTCATTCACAATTGCTAAAACTATTGTCTTTACTTTAAAACATCTGTGATGTACCACCTGCAAAACAGAGGAAACTGAAAGGGAAAGTGGACAGTTTCCAACTTCCCTTAGAGCTTAGGTAAGGTTGACATCTTAACATCCTTCTATAAAGAGAAAATAGGTTCACTGTGTGAGAACACACTAGGATGAAAGAGCCTCTTTAACCCAGCCTTGATCACACCAAACAGCTGGGTAATGTCCCAGGGACTAAAGAGCAGAGAGATCTACAGTCAGATGCAACCAACAATCATGCTAGTGTTGCAGATTGAAGCATGGATAGAATCTGTGAAGTGGACCCTCCCTCTTTGGCTTCCATCCACACCCAATGAATGAAGTCACTGGAATCTGGGGTTATCCATATTCTCAGCCACTCCTTATAGATGATTTATAGGCCCTGCATATGTTTTCTTAGTATTTTACTCTTTGATAAATTGTACATTAGGCATAAAAAATTGGCCACACAAACACACAGACTCTTTCCATGATAATCTTACTGGTGTGTTTGTCTTGCCCGTGAGGATGGTCCTTGCTTTGGATTTGTTCATACTGAAGTTCTTCAGATAAGCCTCGTAGATTTGCTTGGCAAGGGTTTTCTGGTCAGCTAGCCGAGGATCCTCCACCTCTCTCTCTCCTGTAAGTATCTCAGCTTTCAGCTTCAGCTTCTCCGACTGAGGCATCCGGCCAAAGCGGATAGCTGGGTGTAAAACATACAACAGTCACTTAAGTCTAGAACACATCAAACATTAAATAGTTAATTGGTTGTGCTATTTTCATTTAAAGACATGTGGCCATGTGCAAAAAACATATTAAAGTCAAATGGTTGAGGGGAACGTTTAAGTTAAAAAGCTGCAACTGTTTAAACTGTCATATTGTGAAAAAATATTTTAAAATGTTCAAATTTATTTAATAATTATGGATTCACTACACATTCTATTTTAACACTGAAAAGATTTGAAACAACAAATTGAAACAAGAGGTTTTATGAAAGTGATCATTAGCCTTTTCATGGAACGTTTAGTCTGAGTGAACTATGGCAGACATAGCTTAACTCAAAACATGTTATTTAAAATGTCTGAGCTGTCAGATGAAATCATCCGAGCGGCCTACAATAAACTCAATAAACTATTTGCAAATACTGAGTAAGATCAGGATGTCTGTTGTCATGGTAGCAGACCCCAAGGAGTTGTGAAACCTTGAATTTCAGGCTGGATTATGTCCAGATGGGGAAACCATTGCAACTTCTCATCTGGAAAGGACATCATGACCCAGTCTATGGATGATGTAACTGTAAATTTGGTCATTTCGAGGGGCATTTCATAATTATTTTATCAGCAAGGTAAGCTCTATTGACTAACTCTTTCAACCCACTCATTGACATATGTCACAATAAT
Source organism: Hepsetus odoe (assembly GCA_017165825.1). Taxonomy (NCBI): domain Eukaryota; kingdom Metazoa; phylum Chordata; class Actinopteri; order Characiformes; family Hepsetidae; genus Hepsetus; species Hepsetus odoe. The sequence goes on along the minus strand of CM029372.1, from coordinate 8,863,950 downwards.
TTAAAAATTATTTTAAAAGGTCAATACTGTGTATTGGTAGCCAGAAACTGCTGCAATTAGTCCAAATAATTTATGATACACTCTGTGGGTGAATATTTTGCATAAGTCCTCTTGCAGGCTGCACTGCAACATTAGATCTGAAAGTGATTCAAACCTGTCCTTAGACAGTAAAATCTCAAAAGCTAATCAGATTAGTTCTGGACTGGCAGTAAACCTCTTTGACGCAAAAGCTAACACACACACCCACACACCCCCATCCACACCTTTAAGCTAAGATTAGGCAGTATCACCTGTATGCTGAATATTACCATACAAGTAATTGGTTTGACCTCAGTTCAGCAAACATTTCATAGAAACAATCGCAAAAATCAATAAAGTATTCACACATTTTAGCTGTAACCATTCTGAAGAGGGAAACACAGTGTGTACTGGGATTTTGCTGCAAAAGGAACATCACTAGACGTGTCAGACACAGCTCAGCGTAAGCACATTTGCTAAGCTGGTTCTGAGAGGATGAGGCATTGGCCAGTCTGGCCAAAGAACTCCTACACCTTACAAATAAGCTTGAACCCAAATTTTCCACAAAGTACTCTGTATTTTATTCATAATAAGTTCATGTTTATTACCAGAATAAACAGCATTCAGAAACACAATGCAAGCTGATGCAGGGCAAGCCTAATTTTGCTCCAAAATCCTTATTTTCTTAGAAGTGTTAGTTCTAGCCATCTATCATCTGTCTAAAGTTTTTTTTCTGACAAATGGACTTAAACATACTATACTAACTTTTGCTAGTAAGTTAGCTAGTAACAAAACAATAATATATGCTTTACATTGTGTTCATGTATTATCTGAAGTCCAATTAACATAACTATAATTTTCGGGAAGATTGCTTTACACTGTGTTAAATTTGTTTTAGTGTAGGCTTAATTATTACTCGAAAAATGAAATGTGCCCGAAATGTGAACATTTTTGAAAAATGTGTAGTGTGACACTGGGATAAGAGGTTTATGCCCATTCTGCAGAGAAAAAAGATTAACATACACTCCTTGTTGGCTAAGCAAAGGGAACAGACTGAATGACCTAATGAAGAAGTGGAGGTATAGTTTCAATCCTGTGACCACTGAGCCTCTGCCAGGCTTCCAGTCAGTAGTATGGGAATAGCATGTCCTTATTCCAATTCTAAACCTGTTGTACAAGTGGCAGCTAAGAGCAATGTGTGGAACAGTTTAGTGGCACTAAAGAAACTAGTGGCTAGTAACTTTCGCTATCCTCATTGCTAAAGTAGTCACCTCTCAGAGAATCATATTTTAGTGTTAGTGAACTGAAAGGAAGACATGGATTCATACAAAACAAACATTTAGACTAACTTAAAGAAAAATTGCTGTTTGTGTGGCTCAGGATCACATTAGTCAGCTCAGTATGCCAGTAATGGGTTACTCCTGCACCACACTTTCCACCTCCATCCCAGAACATTTCGCAGTATTCATCACAAGCTAGCAGACATTTTCAACCTCTGTTCATTTTCATATTCTGTCCAAGTAGTTTGAGGGGTGGAAGAATGGCAACATATCCGGCGCTCACTATGATAAAACAGACCTCGGTGCATTAACTGCAGTGATTCACCCAACATAAAACTTCTAACTTTTAAGGGGAATTAAAATTTTAATAGCTAGTTTTTAAGCATACTTTGCAGAGTACTGTGGTACACTAAAGTTTCACCAACATGGCCTTAATGCAAGTGTAACCCATCTTTAAAGCTTCGTTTTACTGTTCTTATCATTCTATCTGAACAGGTCCAGATTAAAGACACCTAAGAAATCCATAAAAAAAAAATTCCCCAGACTAAGCCACTACAATTAGCTTCTTAGATTTAAGCTTAATCATTTCTCTTTTGATGTGTCATTTAGTAAACTCATGCAGCACCTTGTCTATCTGGCAGTCTAACCCAACACATGTTTCCTGAATCCCTTCAACTAATGTTGACACTGTTCCATGATGTCACTTAGACTACCATTGCCCTCTCTGCTATTTTTAGTGTGGAGTTGCCAGAGCTCAGCATAGCCAGGTTGAGGGTCAGCATGCCATGCTGTAAGTGTACATAAAAAAGATGGAACAGTACACAGAAAGCATTCTGGGTCGTGGACTTTGAACATGAAATGCTGTGTCTGACTGCTGAGCATGTGAACAAGGAGAGCTCCATACAGCTGTGGAAGTGTGCTATGTGAAATGACCCCTGACTCCAGAGGTTAGACCAACAACAATGGAAGGGTCACTTCGAAGGATCACTTTTAATATAATAACTGTGTTAAATGTGATGTTCTTTAATAAAGTTCCTGATGTAAATTATTCAATTGTAGTATGAAACAATAAATAAACGGATGTGATCTGATCTTTAGGAAAGGAGGTTTTGCAGATTGTGGGTCTTAGGTATACATTATGCTTGCACAGTGATGCTGATATACCCTGAATGTTGTTGACGTTGTACCTGTGGTACCAGGAGACAAGCAATGATCATTTGATATCATGGCAGCAAGGAGGCCCAAGAAATTACCTTATTCCTGTAGTACACATGAATAGTGTAATAATAGAGTAATAATGGAATTTAGATATTCATAAACCATGAACAGCATCTAGAAAATTTGTAGTATATTTTTGTATACAGTATACAGAAATGAATCAAATCAGCATTGCAGCAATTGAGTAGAATTGCTTCTGAGTAGAATTGAGTAGACAGGCAATCAAGATGGTACATAGACTTAGACGGGGCAGCGATGGCCTACTGGTTAGGGAGTCATGGGTTCGAATCCCAGGCCAGTAGGTTGCCTTGAGATACCCTTGAGCAAGATAGCGTCCATGTCACTGCTCCCCAGGTGCTTCCAGTAACTGCCCCATGCTGCATGTGTGTGTGTGTGTGCGTGTGTGTGTGAGTATGGGTTAAATGTAGAGGTGTAATTTTGTTGTGGTTCAATGTGTGATGTTTTTCACAATAACAAGAACAGTAGAATAGTCACTTTCACTGAAGACTTTACTTTAACCAAAAAACTCTTGAGTGACTGGTCAAACTATGCCTCAGTAAGTTACTCAAGAAGACTGTTTCCTAAAAACTGAACACCAACATCCGTTAACACACGTGTTGGTATGTGGTTTTGCACTTACCATTGTGCGACATGCCCACAGATAGGCACTTTTGAAAGCGACAGTATTGGCACTTATTCCGATTCTTCTTTTGGATTTTGCAGTGCCGTTCACACTTGTCATATTCTAGCTTGAGGCGAATGGTCCGCCTGAAAAAGCCCTACAGGAAAGCAGAGGTGGGAGTTAATGAGTTTTCGCTTGGTTAAATAAACAAAAATGGACAAAATACAGAACATGCCTGAACAAATACTTGAACTTTATTCTAAAATAACACTATTTGTCAGTAAACATTCTATACCTTAAAAAGGAAATTGAGAATAGAAAATAGAGGATGCCAACAACTTTGGAATTGCCTGTAAATTAATTCTTTATTATTTTTATAGCTCCCATAAGTTTCCAAGTTATTGTCATGTTGCTACCATTTGGTAACCTAAATGTTGCTCCATTCCAGCCAAAATAAAGGAAATATTCTTTATTAAAAATTGAGCAACTGTTTGAAACAAAATGGTGAAGTAAAACTAAACATTATTAAACATTAACTTGAATGTACAAAATGTCCCAGTATTTCTAACAACGTGTAGAGAGCAGCATCTGCCCCAGCTTGTCCTTGCCCCAGGTCTCCCCTTTAAAATATTTCAAAGAATTCAGTTTAGTTGCAAACAGAAAAAGACTTTGAATTGTAAATAGGAAAAGTATCTATGTCAAAGGAAAGAAACTGGAGGCATTCCTCTGCAAGCAATCAACATTATACTAAATAAAATGTAAAGCTTTGAGATTTACTAGCAACAAATGAAAAGAATATGAAGAGCTTCAGCATTATATTGCCAGTGATGAGGCTTAATTGCCATTAGTATCTACATTTTTGAACAAGTACAAGTCATCAGACCACTTGATCAAAAATATGGACTGAACCTGAAATCAGTTAACTTGCACAATCTGGACAAACAGTAAAGTCAACTAACAATGAGCAGTGCCAGCAGTGTGGACACTAAAAGGGAGGCTGGCATGGAGATGAGGGGCCATTAAACATGAATTGCTTCATTTCTATTTAGCCATTCTGTCCTGAGACTCTTCCACAAAGTTACGAAAGGGAGATTATGATGAGGGCAGAAGCTCCACAGGGGACAGCAGGAGGAGTAGGAGGGGATGGGGTGATCTGAGGACATTGAGGTTGGGGGGTGCGAATCCAGCAGGGAGACAGCATGCCGCTGGCCTCGAACATATCCACGTGGCTGGAAAGGCCTAATCATTTTCACTTCAGGCATGTCCAGCTGAACTCTGGGTACATAAAGACTGGTGTTTAAGGGAGAGCACATACTGAAATGTGTGTGGAACCATGCCTGAGAGGCATGAGTCACTATAATCATTATGAGAGACTATCATTACATACTAATGTATTGCTTCTATAAGAGCCATAAGAGGCTGGGTGTTATTGCCGCTAAAGGGGCATTTTTAGGCAAAAAGAAAACATTCAGCCAAATATTGTTCCATGATTTTTTATGTTTTTCAGTAACTTTAATACAATCCATTAATGCATATTTGTCAACACATATGCATAATTTTCCAACGACTTTAAATGTGACTCAATATATGTGTACTACTATGGAACAATAAGTGTTTAAATGGAAATTTGATGAAAAAATAATTCATATGATTTACTCTTATCCTCATGGCACTTCTACCTGTAATCTCTGCAACACTGAAATGCATTGGAAAGCACAACAGCTTAGGTGACATTTGTGTTGTTTGACACTGGAAGCATATGAGGTAGAGGTGATTTGTTACTACTATCGCTTTCTCCTGGAGACTTCACACTATCTGTAATAGACAGCGGTCTACAACCCATTTTAAATATGATTAGCTATTTTCTGAGCCTCATATACACCTGACGCAGTTCCTAAAAGGGCGTTTTTCATTATTCCAAACCTTTACACAATTTAACTTGCCCGTACTTTACTAGATCTATCCCTCAACATCACCACAGATATAGGAAAGCTGGCTCAGAAGAGGCTAAATCCTGCTTTAGTCACTTTCTGAACTTCTGCTCTTATTGATCATTGCATCTCAGTACCGCTTATCTCTAATGGAGCCGCCTCATGATGGATGTCTAAGACGGGTCCTCTGGTCACCCAGGAGAGACTACTATGAAGAAAAAGATATATATACACACACACATACAGTACTATATACAGTATATACTGTATTAGTTGTGAGTGTGGCTGTGTGCATACATCATGTGGTCTGTGCTCTAAATGGTTGGGCACAGTATTTGTGAATAGTAAAACCCTTTTAATTTAGGAGTGCCTTGGAACTTAAATCACCAGCTGTTGAAATGATAAAGACAGGGGCTACTCCACACACAGAGACAACAACCAGTAGCTTTTCACATTCAACTTGTAGGAGTAACACCAGATAGGGAGGCAAGAGAAAAGTTCTCTCTCTGCTTACAACAGCGCAGAATGTCTGTTAGCCCTCCATATGAAGCCCATCTCAGGCCTGGCGTGAAAATGGACAAATGACAATAAATTTAATCATCCCTAATATTTTGACTAAAAGAAGATACCATTTAATTCTGCCTGGTAGGTGTTATACTTTTAATCAGAACTCTGAATATCCTACCCAAATCAACCTCTAAAATGACTATTAAAATGTCCTATAAAGTCATCCTGATAACTTGTATTATGTAGCTCTTTTTCTGTCTCATGAATGTTGGGTTATTTCTTATTTCTGTCAAAAAATGTTTAGCAAGTAAATCTGTGGTACATGTTTCAAATATCGCATTAAATCTTTCACAAGCTTTAGATGTTTAATTTAAAACAGCCAAAAATGCTGAAGTGCAGTCCCCTTACCTTCAGACTAAAATACCATCAGAATCCCACAGGGACGCCAGAAGAGCCTTAAAGTAAAAGTGTCCTCGTCCCTTGGTTTTTGATTGCGTTTTGATGTTTATTGCCCAAACAAAAGACAAATCTCTACTAGTCATGGTTTGCCAATCATTTATACAGATCTAGAAAAGTGAAGGCTTGTAATTTGAGAATTATATGAATCCACCTACAGCCAGTTCTGAACTACTTGACTCCTAAAGCTTTTTAAAATGTTATATTTAACAGAGGCAAAAAAGTTCCGTTTATTTTAGCCAATAGTATGTGTTTTCCCAAGGACCAAGTCTAAATGCACAATTTCTCTGCCACAGTCCAGTAAAACACAATGCCATGATTAATGATTCAAATAAAATTCACTTTGTAGTCCTAGTATGAATCTTGTTTGAGCGCCATTATCTCATTTCTATCTCATACAATAGAAAAGGATAAATGCTCACCTTGCAGCCCTCACAGGCGTGAACCCCGTAGTGATAACCTGAGGCTCGATCAGAACACACACGGCATTCCAGATTCAGAGAAGCCGAGGTGAACTCCTCCTGACCTGCTACGGCTCCACATACTCCTGATGATGGACTTGAGGCTGGGGTCAGGGCATCTACACACAAGTAAGGCGATGGTGCTTTTCATATTGTGCTTGGGAAAAAGAAAAATGCACTTCTCTTCTTAGTGGCAACAAAATTCTGGGTTGAATTTTTACTTTCTGACCAACCCACCTCTGCCTATCAGCAGCCAGAAACCATTTGGTTCATGACTGCAGCTCAGCACATAAAGTTTATTTGCTTTTCAATATACAAAATGTATAATTGTAGTTTCTGGGTTTTCTAAAGTCTTTTAGCCATCTTAATTATATATATTTCCATAAAATACTCATGTGCATCAGACCTATAAACATGCATTGTTAGAAATCAAATATCAAATATTGCCCCCGCATCGGAAGATTGTGGGTTTGATTCCCTCACCAGTAGGTTGCCCCGAGGTACCCTTGAGCAAGGTACTGTCCCCGTTACTGCACCCCTGGCGCTTTCAATAGCTGCCCACTGCTGCATGGTGTTTGCATGGGTTAAATGCAGAGGTCCAATTTCGTTGTGGTTCACTGTGTGCTGTGCCGTGACCTCGCAATGACGAGAGTTGTCACTTTCACTTTTTTCACTTTCAAATTCAGCTATATTATGACTGTGTATTGACAGGGTCTGAGGGTTAGGGCTAACCATTCTACCTTTTTGTAGTGACTGGCCTTGCATTAAAATATCTACACTGTCCAAATGATACAAGCAAAGTTTATCTGCTAGAGTTAAGTGGTGGTGGCGGGATGCTGCAAGATGTGTAGATGTGTTGATTTTGAGGTTCATGCATTAAACTGAAAACTTTCTGCAAAGAGTCATCACAGTGAAAGCTGTTGAGGCTTTGAGGTTTCTCCACCAAACAAACAGGAACAATAATGCAGAGGATTTTAAACGCTTCAACGGTTTCTAAAGCTGTGCACCTGACTTTGGCTTGTAATGAATTACAAAATTAACTGTGAATGAACTTTGATAAGAAAAACTGCCAAAAGACATCAAATCCATTGTGTGAGATTAAAAAATAAATAAAAAAGCTACAGCGAGACAAAATATCACTTCTTTTTAACAACTTGAATCCCGAAGAAGGATATATCTGGACAAAAGCACTCATTAAAATATTTCATGGTTCTAATGATTAAATTCTTACCTCATAAATTTGTCAGCACAGCAGATTAAGTCAAAAATACCTTAAATGCCATTTTTATCATTCACGCAGTATATAAAGGCTCACAAAATACACATTTGAGATCTTAAGTATTTATGGTCTTCCAACAATTTCTAAAAGTCTGAAACCCCTTCAACTCCACAAACCTGCCCATAGATCTAGTCATGCATTCCTCACTCCTACAGTGTAAGAATTACTCTCTGTAGATGTATACAGATTACATGAAAATGTAAAACGTACATCAGCTGCATTTAAACTATCAGCTGTAACTGAATATGAGTAAATGTTAGCAACTACCCAACATGCAACATGTATGAACTGCATATAAACAGCAAGTTTGATTTAAACACCACCTTTCACAAAACCAATGACATTTAAAGTATAAAAAAGTACAGCTCAAACCCTAGTGTAAGAGATAATCAGTAAATCCACCCAAAATATTAAACTGTGCACTGTGGTTTGGTGTGATATGCCTCATTTGCTCGTGCTTTTCCTGTTCCCTGATCCAACAAAAATTCAACAGACGCAGAATTATTATTCTTTTATGTTCCTGTTCCTCTTTTCCCTTTCAGACAGGTCTGAGGTCAGTCTGAATGCTTTGGTGCAAAACACACCCTGCTTCTCTTTTAAATGTTTGCAGTTCAACCAGTTTATCAAACCATTTTATACCTCTTATGCAACTATTGTATTTACTGAATGATGAAACCTCATAGAACCTCTTATCAGTTTAAATCTGGCCCTGGAATTTAAAGAGAATTCCAGGAAATCCTTCGAAAATTTAAAGAGTGTGAAAACGAAACATTTATCAGCAGAACCAAATGCTAAGCTTAGTCAATTTTATCACCTTATTAGGTAGGAAACTATTTTCTGTATGATGTACCAGTGTCATAACAGAGATTACTGTACATTGTGAAAGACTGCTGTGCTACAACTATGTAAAAAAAAAAAAAGTGACAAGATCAAATTTTAATAGTCTTAGATTTTTAGAAAAGGTAATGCGTTTTTTAAAAATGTTTAGTTTATTACTCCTCAATTAAAAAGAATGTTATTTTCATTTTAAGAAATCACAAGCCAATTTTTTTTTTTTATCCTTATCTCTACAACACTGAAATGCATCGCAAAGTACAACAGCTTAGGTGACATTTGTGTTGTTTGACACTAGAAGCACATGAGGTAGAGGTACTCCATAATAAAACTGAAAACTTTCAGAATATTTAATGACAAATGGAAAAAGGGTAACTGAAAGGAAAACCTTTAATAAAAGTCATATTTAGAAAAATAGGATATTTTCCTACAATGATCTGAGGCTTCGATAATCATGAAAATGGTACCATATAGTCAACCACAGTATCCGTATTTCATTGGGTGACTTACCTAGGACAGTAGAGCTTTCAGAGCTGGAACACATGCCAGACGACTGGTACTCAGGAACGTCAAGGCTGCTGAGTGCCTCCCCGTCGATGGACTGCGAGATGTCCTGCAGATCTCCCATGCCTCCCATGAAGTCCTTGCAGAGTGGGCTGTCTAGCACCGGGTCCTCCAGAGGGGATGGAGGGCTGTATTGGTTCTCCATGTCTACCATAATGATGGCGGACAGGGCCAGAAACTAGCATGTGCATCAGACTGGAAGCAGAGAAAAAGGTTGTGGTTAGATGCCGACGTGCTAAGCAGGATCCAGAATCACTGCAGATGCAAAAGGACACTTATAAATGGCTATGAGGACACTTTCAGAGGGGTCAATAATGGTATCTTCAGAGTAAGCACAGTCATGCTGTCACATGAATCAAATGTTATTTATCTATGTACTATTCAGCAAATCCTTGATAACAACAGCAGCGGCCGTTAATCATGACGTTCAAAACTTGGTAACCAGTTTTACTCCATTAAGAGTGTTGAGTTTTATTCTTTTACTCCCATTCTTATCAGTACTAAATGTGGATGGGATCACTCAAAAATAGCCTTATCTATGTGTCTGTGTTGTGTCTGCCTGATAGAAGGGTTAAGCACATGAACAAATGAGACCAAAAAGCTATCAATAGTTAATATGCACTTAAAGGAGAAGTTTATAGGCTTCAACATGACATGTAGCCTAGGTGCCTTTAGCTGTAAGCTAGATTTACATCTGGCATCCAGTCTATAAGAGGCATATGCACACCAGACACATTCTGCAGTTTTACGCTACAGAAGAGTGCCAACCAACATCATAAATAGTTCAGGAGTAGTGCAGTAGGTCAGACTAGCACACTTTGAGTTCATCTTACGCGTCATGTTCGAACAGTGGCTTCATTTGCCGGTGTGAGATTTTTACTGCATGAGTACATAGGCAGAGCAGCAGGGAAGTGAAATGGAAACATGTAAGGCCAAACAAACTAAAAGCAGTAAACAAATATTATTTTACTACTTTCAGGGAGAATGATAGAAGGAGGAAGAGGGAGGCACACATAGTACAAGAAAGAGGAGAGAAAGGTTCAGAAACAGGACAATGAAAGCATGGAAGAGCGAGGGGAGGGGATTCAGGGTAGCCAGCGAAGACAACAGAGCTTTGTTTGTTCTGGGGGTCAAAGTGACTCAGTAGGATACAAATCTCTGAGCCAGGCATATCATCAACTCAAGCAGCAAGGCACAGGCTGTGAGAGAAATGAAAGCACCCATACCCTAAATTAACTAGAAGAAGATGAACAAACTAAAATATACATCATGATATATTCTGGTTATGTTTGGGAGTACGCTTGCAAATTAACAGTCCTTCCTTTGGAAATAATGCTAGGAAAGAAATGCAACCAGATTAAGCATGCATAGCATTTCATGCTATAAAATATCTGTGATATCAAATATAGTGACATTAACTAGAATCATTCTTCACTAAAAGTGATCCACTACCTTCCTAGACAACCACACAAAACAGACAACCATTAAAGTGAAAATATAAGAAAACAAACCCTCAGTGGTCAAACTGCAAAATTTATTTTAAGTGGGCTTTACACAATACATTTTTTGTATCATGGTCAAACCACCTCATCTACAGAAATAAATAAAGTGCATTACATTTATATCTTGTATTTCTTATAGACCTATTCTGTTCTGTAACACATCAAGTGTAAAAGCATTATTATCACTGGACTTTAGACTGAGCTGATAACATATCTGTCCAATATACAGAAGTGCATCCACCCAAACTTAAAGCCAGGTTCATAAAGACAGCAGAAATGTATAAGTAACCTTTTGTCTCTTGTGTTTTTCATAAAATACCCTTAAAATGTATTTATAGATGAACATGAACCATCCAGGAGCAGCTGTAAATCTTAACCTTTAACTCCAGAGGTGCTGCCCCCAGCTAACAGGTGACTGGCTCAGTAAATGGATAATCACTGCATTTAAACATTAGCTTAGTTTTGTGAATCATTTCAATATTACTCAATGTCACAGAACAATCTAGTGCTGGGAGAGGTTTCACACCATTCTAGGATGAAGCTACTCAATACAGATTCCCATCAAAACATCTGATTCTTATTCACCATTTCTGTCCTAAATCTATCATATCCATCCTCTAAAAACCTTTAGTTAATAACTAACTGTTCTGGTTAATCACTCATGACGTGTCAAATATGGCTGAAAAATGTATTGTTTTTTATCTCAAAATCACACTATGAAAGAGGGCAGTTTTCAAAAGAGCTGAAATTTTAATGATCTCCCAAATGATCTTTTACAGACAAGATATACTAATAGATGTATAATTTGTTTCAGTAAATGAAGTAAGACTGATAATTCAAAGTCTCAAATCTGGAAAAAAATGGAAAAGAAAACGATCACATTTAAATTGCAACCGAAATGCTGTTAAAAATATATCACAATTGGATACCTAACCCACATCAGTGTCTGATTTGACACCCTAGTGTCAAATCAGTCGATGTGACAGATGTCTAATTCTGTTTTGACTTGTGGAACTTATTTAGAAATCATTAATGCAGCACATAGGGTCATATGATTGGACAGTGGTGGACAGCATTTAGGGAACTGCTTTGTCACACAGGAAAAATGCATTATTTTAAAAGACAGAAGTCTCTGTCTCATGACCTAAACTCATTAATAGTGGACTCAGCTTTCATTCACTCATGGTAACCCTGCAAAATATGGGTAACACTTTATTAATAGAGGTCACTTGGACTTCATAAAACATGCACAAGCATGAAATTATTTACTTATAAAGTGAGAACAAAAAGATTTAGAAATGGCTTCTGCCTTTAAATGCAAGAGGACATCAGAAGGTTATTTAGAAGTTAATTTAGTTTCTAAAGAACTGGCGCAATAAAGATCAGCATTTTCTGTAATTTGGGAGATTCTGATTAGTTCATTTCGATTGAATGTGGTTGCTTCATATAGCAATTACTACATATTGTGATTTTACACACAGCAGTGATTTGACATGGCCTACAACAAAAAAACATCTGTTATACATCTGTCAGACCATGTGAATGTCACAACTTCATAAGAGGGGGAATGGCACATAGTGAGTGCTCATTTGTGTATTGCTGAGGCAGTGATTAACAAATGCAATACACGGCAGAGAATCTGTTCAGAAAAATGACAAAAAAATGAAACATTAACTGAGCAGAACAATCACACCAGTAAGGATGTAATTATGAAAGTGTGCTAGCACAGGACAGAAACTGACCATTTTGTTACGTGTGAAATTTTCCAAACCCAGCACCCTGGTACTTCCTGTCCTGACAGGTATGTAGCACTAAACTCAGGCAACAGACACTCTATACTGAGCAACTAATATCAGACAGCTGCTCCTTTACAGTTTCCTTCAAGGGGCTTGGCTTTGGCACATATTTTTCATGGGCCATTGGTACACGAGTTGGTACACTGGTACAGAAAATAGCCAAAGAGAATACAGGTTTATAGCTTGCACAAAATCTTTTCTAGTTTTGGCCAATCTATTGTCTATCTTTTTTTTTTTTTTTGCAAACTGGCAAAAATATATTCAAAGTTTTAACAAGTGCAAACAACCTGTACCACAACATTTCATTCTTTTCTGAGTTTTGATAAGTACTGAACAAAACAAAAAGTAGTGCTCCTTTCACAAAATGCTTTTTATGATCAGACTTTGAAGAATACGCAACTACCAAATCCAGAAAAACAGGAATAGGCTAATGCTCTTTGTAACAAAACATGCTGTTTGTCAGTATACTTTAAGTACTGACAATATTCACAAGATGCTCAGAAAACAGATCATTTGTTTATTAACGTCTAACAACTGACAATGTGGCGTCCCCACTGGAAGGAGACATGGGGAAACGTCTTCTTACCTAAAATAAAAAAAAAATCATTAAAAAGGATCTTTTGGCCACTGTTTTCTAACTGTGGTGCTGGTACATATACATTAAAAGTACTAGTAAAAAGATTACTAAGTAAAAGCAGAAACTAATGAAGTAGAAACTGTTTCTACTTCATTAAAAATGCTTTGTTTTTTTTTTCTTTTTCCACTTGCACAAAATGTTATTCAGACCTGTGTGGTTGCAGAAAATGTAGGCTACCTCTGTACTTCCACACATTTAGACATTTTTAGGATTTATATGCAGTGTCTTTAAGACTGCCTTAAAGAGCCTTATCATTTGATTCAAACATTTCAAAAGTCTTTCTGGATCCAAACACATCAGATACAACTAACTAGCTCACCCTTCCTGAATTTAAGTAGGTATGTTAATGCATTTAAAGTTAGGAAATAGGCTTCTAGGGCAAGGCTTGAGAAACTCTGTTTTAGGGAATGAAAAATCAATCTTCAATTGAACTGCTTTTAAGCAGCCTTTTTGGCACTTTTATTTTAGCTATTAGCTATGTGATAAGATTATAGAATCACCTTAAAGGCTCCAGTTCTCCTGGCAAAGCAGTGCTTTCTATTGTGAATAGCTAAAACAAATATGAATTAAGAAAAAGCACAGGAAGCAATAATGTCTGCATAAATTATCCTTTCTTGAAGGACATCTGCACCATTTCACAGCCAACAAGCTTTTTTCCAACCTTGTTCGTCACTAGACTGGAGTTATCTGGAAAAACAATAGCAAACAAACCAGAAAAGCTTTTCTCCTGGCCGGATTAGCCTGGCGAGGGTATTTGCTAAAACAAAACAAAACCTTCCAAAATACAGGCAGTGTTCACTCATGTGATTTCATGTGTATTTGCCTGGCTCAGTGGTGACAGTTACCACAAGGGCAAAAGTGTGGTGGCAAGTGCTGTTGACGACAAGACAGCTGTGAGGGTCCAGTTACATTTTCCAATGCACTGCTCAACTACAACTATGCTTGGGGGAGGGGAGATCATTAATCCAGTGTTATGAGCATCATTAATGCACCTTAGAGCTTCTGTGATATGGCCCACAGGGATTATCTGAGGTTGCGCTTATGCTCAGCATTTTAAAAGCATGCATATGTTAGGATTCAGAAATCTCAAAAATCTCAAAAAGCATGAACAAAACATTTCAGGATCACCCAAGATCAACCCAACTTAGACATAGCTGTGATTGTTGGAACTGAAATGAGATGAGACAGCCAATAAATAAATGGCTTGAACAGTATGTGTATATGTTCACGTGACAGTTCAAAGTATGCAAGGAGCAATACTTTTTCAACCAAGTCCTTAGAGACCTCCGGTTGATCCAGAAATTGCTCAAATTTAATGATGCATTTAAAGCAGTCCAGAGCCGATTTAATGTTTACAACCTGAAGTTACTGTAGTATCCTGTAGTGGGTACCATGCACATATTAGGAACTCTAAACTAGTATGCTCAGTAAACTGGTGTTCTCTGTAAACTAGTGTTCTCAGTAAACTGGTGTTTTTGGTTTAACTGGTGTTTTGATAAACTGGTGTTCTACGTAAACTAGTGTTCTCCGCATTATGGCAGGAGTAGCTAAAATCTAAGTGTCTGGCTACATTATATAATGTTGAAGTACAAGTGACTTCATTTCAGTGTACAGAAGTACTTTGCCTCCATGCATTGTCACTCTAATATTGTGAAACCTGATAAGCTGAGTTTACGTAAATGATCTGTGTATGATCAGACTCAGTTTGTTTCCATAATTTAATTTATTTCATTAGGCCATGCTTCAAGACTGAGCAAAATCATTTTAAACATGACAAAAGGAGATAAAAGACATAAAAACACCAAGGACACTTGCATGTGGGTGCCATCCAGCTGTTGTCAACCCAAGAGAAAGTAGGAGCTGGAATGCATACTATAACTGAGTTTACTCAGGACACCTTCTGCTTTAAACCTCTAAACCAAAGGCATTAACTGAACAATATATAAATACACATGTACACTGCACACATACTCACATACCGAATGTTATCCAGATGTCAAAACAAGAGCAAACACTTTGTTGCCATATATTAAAAAGAAACATTGAGTTGAGATGTACTGACATGCATTTTTCGTAACACCAACAGGTAATCAGTCTAACGCAAAGGGGCAGTTAGTAGAACCTGAAAGTCCTGTTTGCAGAAAATCTGAAAGGGCCAAGTAGGTACTCTCCCAGTTTTTCAAAGAATGAAACAGCAAGTGAGCGAGAGAGTGTGTGAGAGAGAGAGGGAGAGAGAGAGAGAGAGAGAGAGAGAGCGTGCTAAGGAACTAGGACCTGATTAGACAGCTCAGATTCCAAACTGAAGCACTCTCTCTCACGCCTGCCAGAGCAAACTTTCACAAAGAACAAGAATGAAAGAGCCCTAGAGAAAGAGCAAAAGAGAAGAGAGAGAGAGTGAGAGTGAGAGTGAAAGTGAGAGTGAGAGAGAGTAACATCCTATTACAGGGTGTCCTAAAAACAGTTTGCATGTTCTGGCTTGAGCAAATGAGTTCAGATGTGGGTTTGCTGAAAAGATGCCTCAATCTCAAGTGGAGATGCAGCGTGAAGCTTTATGTTCTATTAATCCACCTAATGCCACCATCAATAATTCTAATTGCAAGTGCTCTTCCTAGCTTTCCCAGATTACTACTATTACTTCTCCTGTGATTATAGCTCAGTGCGCTTGTATCACACAGTAAGAATACAGGCTCTAATTACACTGCAGGAAAAGTGAGTGTACAGAGAACATAAATGGATTAAGGAGTGAGTAGAGAATGCTAGTGAAAAGCTCTGAATTATTCTAATCTTTATTAGTACATATATGATACAATTTTGAGTTAGTGCTATCGGTGGGTGAGATGGATGTATAAATGTGTTTAAATGTAAGATACTGACACAATGTCTCAAATAGTACATAACTAAACAAAAAAAAATGATTAAAAAGTACCAGAAATGTGTATTTACCTTAATCTAAAAGAAATTTTGTTTGCTTTTACTCCAGCTCTGGGTCTGTGCTAAATAAATAGCACTGGTGAATTTCCATAGATACAAAAAACAACCCATGTGAAACGTCCAAGGGTGTGTAGTGAAGGTCAGGGCTTATAACACCAAACTGAGGCTTGTTTGGTGGACCTGCTACATGTAGATGTTCAAAAAAGGTAAAAGGTCTGAATGTGTTTTTAATCAGTCAGTATAACTGCTTTAATATTTGTTTTTCTAAAATAAAAAATAAATAACCTATAGATAAAAATAGATTTCCCTAAGCTGAAAAATGACATTATGATTTCAATACAATGCAAAAATACTGACCCTTTTAAATATTACTAACAACACAGTAATACATAAACGGTCGAAATAACGTGGGTAAAATCTAATTGTATATTATTTTCTTTTACTGACTGACTAAAAAGATGACACATCTAATGTATGGAAAGTTGGGCAGATACCAACAGACATGTCAACATAGCAATGTCAACATGCACAGCCTCTCTTAATGCTGCTCTATTTATGCTACTTCACCATGCTTACTCCCACTGGAACAGTACGGCTGGGTATTCTGGAATTTATCTTCCATCATAACTCATACAAACAACCCCCCCAAAAAATCCCTTTTTAAAGCTGTCACTGAAGATGCACACGGAGCACTGAGTACTCGGAGAGAGTCGAGCTGCAAGATTATCATTTAAGATGGTCTAACCAGAGGGACCGGACCAAGGAGATACAGAGCCTAGATTCACAAAGACGCACATCTTATAACATAAATGCACCCGTTGGCCTCAGTTTTCACCTGTTCATTTAGAGTAATTGTAATTGTTCTAGATGTTGATGAGCATATTTGAAGACAAAACATTCACTGCCACGCAGTACAAGTTAAACTCCCTGTATGTCAATGTCCAAGCATATATAGCCTGTGAATACCTGTAACAATTTTTTTACATGTAGAGCGAGTCACTAAAAAAGCTCTTGAGCCTCCTTAGATTATTATTTGTTCATCGACTGGTTAAACAATAATGAGAAATCATTTCAATTCACTAATATTTTTTTAACATAAGAAGTAATTCATGTGGTTAAGTCCACATTTTACACATTTTAATAGAAAGCTGATCTGATCTCGTCTGAATCATAGCCAAAAAAGCGCAATATTTTGATGAAAAAAGCCTGGGTGAAAAAAAAACAAACTAATGTATAGAGAATTATACATTTATACAGAATTCATATTGAGAACAAAATACTGGTTGAAAATTACAATTCAGTTTCTCCAAATTGTTCAGGCCTACTCCAGACTCACTTTCACTGAACTGACCCAAACAGTCTCTGCCAAACCATCAGCTAATGATCAAGCGCTTCTTGAACTGAATCGGGTGTTTCAGAGCAGAAAAACACATCGCAGTGCAGGTGGCCTTACAAGACTGCTGTGAAGAACATGTTTCACATTAACTGATCTTTAAAGATTGATTATGATTCTGCTGTAATCTGTTATCGTGGTTAATATTAAAGTGAAATTTCTACAAAGCAGATGTTGCAGGTTACCCTTTAAAGTTGGAACATCTGGACAGAGAACTCACGATGGTTTTACAAGCAAAGACAAACGACTCACCACCATTAATTTCATTAACCAAAGCAGACCTGGTTGGATTGGTAGAGCGGTTGGGAAAAATGAATGCAGGCACAAAAATTGGAGGCCCAGTGATAACACAACTTATTACTTATGATTTATAATATTATATATGTTAAATTTATAAAATGCACTGTGCAGTGTACTGCCAAGCATACATCCTTCCATTCAGCCTGAAGGGGAAATTCTGCTGTGTGAGTTTAGATCACTGCTTGATACTGTAGTCATTTAACAAACCTTTTTTTTTCCTGGATGGATTGTTAGAAAGCACGTGATCCAATATGCTGGAGAGAAATTAAGCCGTCTAGACACCTCAGATCAGGGCAGCCTGACCTGTTAACTGTCCCTAAAATCAGAACTTTACACGAAGAGGCCTTCAGCCGCTTCGCTGCAGTCGCTGCTGTAATGTGGCCAAAGCTGTAAGATGTAAGCAGACTAAAGCCATTTACAAAATAAACTGAAAACCTGCCTTTCAGCCCAGCTGAGCTACTGTTTCCATTTCGTGCTGAATTTGGATCTCTCTTAACAGGTGGAGCTTTATATCTCAAACTATTACCTTAATTGTTTTACTTTCATTTCAATCCATGTAACACGCCTTGAACTTCCTTTGAGTATGAAATGTGCTGTAGAAATAAACTCTGAGAATTCGTCAACCGTATCATGAGTTCTTTAACACTTTCTGTGTCCATTTTAGATGTAATTACTCTGTAAACTCTAAAATTAGTGAACATGGAAATATTCATTTTCTAAAAAAAAAAAATAACATTAATTTCCGGATCATGTTACAGCAGGCTTGTGGATGAAAAGCTCACGCTGTTTAATCAACAAAATATTTGCTAAAGCATCTGATTTTGACCCAGACAATCTTTTTCCTGAGTGTGACAGCTGTGCTGTTAGCCAGGCATGAGTTACAACTACCTAAAAATGCAGTTAAAAACTGCAGTTATTTCTTATTATGAAGTTTTGTAATGGTGGTAGAAACATGAGCTGATACCAAATATCATATCTATCAGCAGGGATGTGTTAATGCACAGCTTTTTTCTCAATGACACTCAAATAACGCACGGTTTGATCATTCTATCTGTTGTTGGTCAAGTATAGGGCAACATGTGCACTACACACCAGGACACACAGGGACGTCCTGGATTCACTACCTGGTTATTTGCCCAGTATCACACCATGACTGGAGGCAGCGACTGTGAGCAGATGTTCCTGAGCTACAGCTGCTGAAGGCAGCAGAGACACAGGAGGTTATGTAACATCGCTTCAAGCTGCCTCAGGTGCAGGTTTATGGGCAAACTCCCAGCCAGTGTCGTTTCTATGCCCCAACAAAGCCATTCAAAAGTATTAGCTTCCTGAGATTGAGGTGAAAATAAGGAGGAGCACAACTACAGGTCCACACTTCGGAGCCAACAGCAGCGACAAGAGCAACACCAACACCAACAGCAGGAAGAACAGCAACAACAACAGCAACTCTAACAGTAACACTAACAAACACAAACAACAACAACACTAACAACACTAGCAAAACTAACACTAACAAACACCAACACACTAACAACGAACAACTACACTAACAAACACCATCAACACTGACAAACACCAACACACTAACAAACACCATCGAAACTAACAAACACTAACAAAGAACAACTACACTAACACCAACACACTGACAAAGAACAACTACACCAACAAACACCAACTACACTAACAAACACCAACACACTAACAAACAATAACAACACCAACACACTAATAAACACCAACACACTAACAAACACTAACAAACACCAACAAACACCAACAACACTAACAAACACCAACACACTAACAAACACCAACACACTAACAACACCACTAACACCACTAACACACTAACAACACCACTAACACACTAACAACACCACTATCACCCTAAAAACACCACTAACACACTAACAACACCACCAACACACTAACAACACACTAACAATAACCAACTACACTAACAAACACCAACTACACTAACAAACACCAACTACACTAACAAACACCAACACACTAATAAACACCAACTACACTAACAAACACCAACACACTAACAAACACCAACAACACCAACAAACACCAACTACACTAACAAACACCAACTACACTAACAAACACCAACACAACTCACAAACACCAACACACTAACAACACCAACTACACCAACAAACACCATCAACACTGACAAACACTAACAAAGAACAACTACACTAACAAACACCAGCACACTATCACTAACACCACTAACACACTAATAACACCACACTAACACACTAATAACACCACTAGCATCACTAATAAAGAACAACAACAAACACTAACACACTAACAACACAACTAACACCACTAACACACACTACCAACACACCAACAACACCACTAACAACACTAACACACTAATAACACCACACTAACACACTAATAACACCACTAGCATCACTAATAAAGAACAACAACAACAACACTAACACACTAACACACTACTAACACACTAAACACACTTACAACACCACTAACAACACTAACACACTAATAACACCACACTAACACACTAATAACACCACTAGCATCACTAATAAAGAACAAACAAATACCAACACTAAATAGTGACTAATAAACACTACACAACACCACTAAATACACTCAACACCACTAACAACACCCCTAACACACCAACAAACACTCACTAACACACTAAGAACACCACTAAAACTAATAACACACCAACACTACTAACACACTAACAACACCACTACACACTAACAACACCACTACAACACACACCCTAACCAACACTAACAACACCACTAACACCACTAACACACTCAACAACACCACGAACAACACCACCAACAACACCACTAACAAACACCACTAACACACTAACAACACCACTAACACCACTAACACACTAAACAACACTAACAATACACTAAACAAATAATTACCAACATACTAAACAAATCCACTAACACACTCAAATACACAATTACACACACAAAGTCACAAATCACAACAATCACTAACACACTAACAACACTAGCAAATTACCCACTAACACAATTAACAAACCACCAACACAATTAACAACAATTCACCTAAATACACTAACAACAACTAACAACAATAACCAATACACTAAATACCACCCATTAAATACACCAACAACACTACTAACACACTAACAACACCACTAACACACTAACAACACTAACAACACCACTAACACACTAACAACACCACTAACAACACCACTAACACACTAATAAATAATTCATCAATAAATACCACTAACACACTAACAAATACTAACAACACCACTAAAACACTAACAACACCACTAACAACACCACTAACACACTAACAACACCACTAACACCACTAACACACTAACAACACCATTAACACACTAACAACACTACTAACACACTAAAAACACCACTAACACCACTAACACACTAACAAATAATTCATTAACAATTCACTAACAACAATTCAACAACAATTACTAACACCACTCAACAACACCACTAACACACCAACACCACTACCACCAACAACACCAACAACACTAACTAACACACTAACTAACTTACTAACACACTAACTAACACACTAACTAACTTACACACTTACTAACACACTAACAACATCTACCAATACACTAACAACACTACTAACACACTAACACCAATTTCAACACACCAACACCACTAAATACACTAACAAACTACCACTAACACCACTAATACACCAACAACACCACTAACACACTAACAACACAAATAATACACAACCACTAACAACACTAACACTAACAACAACACCACTAACAACACTAACACTAACAACACAAATAATACACAACCACTAACAACCAACTAACACTAACAACACAAATCCAACACACTAACAACACCACAACACACTAACAACACTACTAACACACTAACAACACCACTAACACACTAACAACACCATTAACACACCAACAACACTACTAACACACTAACAACACCAACAACACCACTAACACACTAACAACACCACTAACACACTAACAACACCATTAACACCACTAACAACACCAACAACACCACTAACAACACCACTAACACACTAACAACACCACTAACACACTAACAACACCACTAACACACTAACAACACTACTAACAACAATCTTCACTCAAGACACTAACAACACCACTAACACACTAACAACACCTACCAATACACTAACACAACACCAATAAATATACCAACAACACTACTAACACCCACTAACACACTAACAACAATTCACTAACACACTAACAACAATTCACTTCAACACACTAACACACTAAACAACACCACTAACACACTAACAACACCACTAACACACTAACAACACTACTAACACACTAACAACACCACTAACACACTAACAACACCATCACCAACACACACTAACAACACCACCAACACCACTCAACACACTGGTCAACACCCACTAACAAC
Organism: Hepsetus odoe; assembly: GCA_017165825.1. NCBI lineage: Eukaryota > Metazoa > Chordata > Actinopteri > Characiformes > Hepsetidae > Hepsetus > Hepsetus odoe. The sequence continues at coordinate 8,841,719 of CM029372.1, read as the reverse complement.
ACACTAACAACACCAATTAACACACTAACAACACCACTAACACACTAACAACAATTCACTAACACACTAACAACACCTCAGCCTAACACCACTAATGACCACTCAAACACACTAACAACACCACTAACACCACTAACAACACACTAACAACACCACTAACACACTAACAACACCACTAACACCACTAACACACTAACACCACTAACACACTCCAACAACACTACTTCAACACACTAACAACAATTCAACACACTAACACTACTAACATACTAACAACACCACTAAACACAATTAACAACACCAATTAACACACCACTAACAACACCATTAACACCACTAACAACACCAACACTACTAACACACTAACAACACCAACAACACCACTAACACACTAACAACACCACTAACACACTAACAACACCAACAACACTACTAACACACTAACAACACCAACAACACCACTAACAACACCACTAACACACTAACAACACCACTAACACCACTAACACACTAACAACACTACTAACACACTAACAACACCACTAACACACTAACAACACTACTAACACACTAACACCACTAACACACTAAACAAATAATACACAACACCACTAACACACTAACAACACTACTAACACACTAACAACACCACTAACACACTAACAACACTAACACACTAACAACACCACTAACACACTAACAACACAACTAACACACTAACAACACCACTAACACCACTAACACACTAACAACACCATTAACACACTAACAACACTACTAACACACTAACAACACCACTAAAACACTAACAACACCATTAACACCACTAACAACACCAACAACACTACTAACACACTAACAACACCAACAACACCACTAACACACTCCAATACCACTACCACACTAACAACACCAACAACACCACTAACACACTAACAACACCAACAACACCACTAACAACACCACTAACACACTAACAACACCACTAACACACTAACAACACCACTAAAACACTAACAACACCACTAAACACACTAACAACACCAACACACTAACAACACCACTACCACACCAACAACACCACTAAAACACTAAATAACACCTCCACTAAAACACTAACAACACCACTAACACACTAACAACACTACTAACAACACCACTAACACACTAACACACCAATAACACTACTAACAACACTACTAACAACACCACTAACACACTAATAACACCCCTAACACACTAACAACACCACTAACACACTAACAACACTACTAACACACTAACAACACTACTAACAACACCACTAACACACTAACAACACCACTAACACACTAACAACACCACTAACACACCACTAACACCACTAACACACTAACAACACCACTAACACACTAACAACACTACTAACACCACTAACACACTAACAACACCACTAACACACTAACAACACCACTAACACAAACACACTAACAACACCACTAACACACTAACAACACTACTAACACCACTAACACACTAACAACACCACTAACACACTAACAACACTACTAACACCACTAACACACTAACAACACCACTAACACAAACACACTAACAACACTACTAACACACTAACACACAAACAACACTAACACCACTAACACACAAACAACACTAACACCACTAACACACAAACACCACTAACACCACTAACACACTAACACCACTAACACACAAACAACACTAACACCACTACACACTAACAACACTACTAACAACACCACTAACACCACTAAAACACTAACAACACCACTAACACACAACCACTACTAACACCACTAACACTAACAACACCACTAACACACAACACACTAACACCACTAACACTAACACACTAACAACACCACTAACAATAAAAACACACTAACAACACCACTAACACAAACACACTAACAACACCACTAACACCACTAACACACTAACAACACCACTAACACAAACACACTAACAACACTACTAACACACTAACAACACCACTAACACACTAACAACACCACTAACAACACCAACAACACACTAACAAATACCACTAACACACTAACACCACTAACACACTAACAACACCACTAACAACACACTAACAACACCAATTAACACCCACTCAATAACACCACTAAAACACTAACAACACCACTAAAACACTAACAACACCACTAAAACACTAACAACACCACTAACACACTAACAACACTACTAACAACACCACTAACACACTAACACACTAACAACACTACTAACAACACCACTAACAACACTACTAACAACACCACTAACACACTAATAACACCCCTAACACACTAACAACACCACTAACACACTCAACACTTACTAACACACAACAACACTAATAACAACAATTCACTAATTACACTAACAACACCACTAACACACTCAACAACACCACTAACACAATTAACAACACCACTAACACACCAACAAATACTACTAACAATTCACTAACACACTAACAAATAATTCACTAACACAAACTGACACTAACAACACTAATAACACACTAACACACAAACAACACTAACACCACTAACACACAACAACACTAACACCACTAACACACAAACAACACTAACACCACTAACACAAACAACACTAACACCACTAACACACTAACACCAATTAACACACAAACCACTAACACCACTAACACTAACAACACTACTAACTAACACCACTAACACCACTAACACACTAACAACACCACTAACACACTAACAACACCACTAACACAAACACACTAACAACACCACTAACACAAACACACTAACAACACCACTAACACAAACACACTAACAACACCACTAACACAAACACACTAACAACACCACTAATACCACTTCACTAACAACACCACTAACACAAACACACTAACAACACTACTAACACACTAACAACACCACTAACACACTAACAACACCACCAACAACACCAACAACAACACCAAAAATAATTAACAACACCACCAACAATTCACTTCAACACCACTAACACACTAACAACACCACTAACACAAACACACTAACAACACTACTAACACACTAACAACACCACTAACACACTAACAACACCACTAACAACACCAACAACACCACTAACACACTAACAACACCACTAACACAAACACACTAACAACACTACTAACACACCAACAACACCACTAACACACTAACAACACCACTAACACACTAACAACACCACTAACACACCAACAAATAATCACCAACACACCCAATAACACCACTAACAATTCACTAACAACACCACTAACACCTACTAACAACAATTCACAATACCAACAACACCACTAACACACTAACAACACCACTAACACACTAACAACACCACTAACACACTAACAACACTAACACCACTAACACACAAACAACACTAACACCACTAACACACAAACAACACTAACACCACTAACACACTAACAACACTAACACCACTAACACACTAACAACACTAACACCACTAACACACAAACAACACTAACACCACTAACACACAAACAACACTAACACACAATCAACACTAACACCACTACACACTAACAACACTAACACCACTACACACTAACAACACTAACACCACTACACACTAACAACACTAACACCACTACACACTAACAACACCACTAACATCACTAACACACAAACACTAACACCACTACACACTAACACTACTAACAACACCACTAACACACTAACAACACTAACACCACTACACACTAACACACTAACAGCAGCACTAACACACTAACAGCAGCACTAACACACTAATAAAGAACAGCAGCACTAAGGAACACTAAACCGCAGCATTAACATCAGTAACAGAGCCCCTCCAGCAGCTCCACGGGTGTCCTGCGGGCTGTCCTGCAGGGTGTCCTGCGGGCTGTCCTGCGGGCTGTCCTGCAGGGTGTCCTGCAGGGTGTCCCGGCCGGCTGTAATGAGGCAGGCTGTCTCAGAGCTGGATCTCAGCAGTGCTCGAGGTCAGGCAGCAGGGCCTTCCCTCCCGCTCTGAGTCGGGACTGTTTACCTCGGACTTGCCGCAGGCGCCGCGCTGCCCGGTGAACACGGAGAGAGAGGCCGCCGGGCTGAGGGAAGGACGGGGACACGGACACACTGCTCTCCTCCGCACCTCCTCGTTGGTGTGGCGCAGCTCCGGCCGCCGCTGTCAAACTGCCCCTGCGCCTCCTCCCTCCACCCCGACCGGAAACACATCACTACCGCCGCGACACACCCCCCCCCCGACACACCTCTGATCTGGGCGAATAGGACGCTGAGTGTCTCCCCGGACTCAGGACGCCCCCTAACAGAGGAGCGCAGAGCTGATCACACACACTCTCAGAGGACAGGAGGACTGTCTCTGATCCGTCAACTACAACGTGTCCTTAAGCCCTTAAGTTAATTAAACCGGTGCTCTGTTTACTGTTTATTACTGTTTACATTCAGTTAACCTTACTGTCACACTGTCACTCAGGTGTGTGTGTGTGTGTGTGTGTGTGTGTGTGTGTGTGTATAGTTGTGTACACACACACACACACACACACACACACACACACACATATATATATATATATATATATGTATATAAAACTTTTATTTAAAAAATTTGAAATACCTAAACAACAGGGTCACAGATGCATATTGGACTACTGTTGGCCAAAGGAGGAGAAGAAGAAGAAGAAGAAAAGGAAAAGAAGAAGAAGGCATGTCCAGATGGAGAAAGGGAGAAAGATGGAGAGGAGAGTGGAAGTGAGGGTAGGGACTTTGAATGTTGGCAGCATGACTGGTAAAGGTAGAGAATTAGCTGATATGATGGAGAGAAGGAAGGTCGATATTCTGTGTGCAAGAGACTAGATGGAAGGGTAGTAAGGCCAGGTGTATTGGAGGGGGGTTTAAACTGTTCTACCATGGTGTGGATAGGAGGAGGAATGGGGTAGGTGTTATCCTGAAGGAAGAGTATGGGGAGAGTGTTTTGGAGGTGAAGAGGGTGTCAGGGAGGGTGATGTGTTTGAAGTTGAAGGTGTGATGATGAATGTTATTAGTGCTTATGCCCCACAAGTTGGTTGTGAGATGGAAGAGAAAGAAGAATTCTGGAGTGAGTTAAATAAAGTGATAGTGAGTGTACCCAGGGGAGAGAGAGTGATGATTGGTGCAGATTTTAATGGTCATGTTGGTGAAGGGAACAGAGGTGATGAGGAGGTGATGGGTAGGCATGGTGCCAAAGAGAGGAATCCTGAAGGTCAGATGGTTGTAGATTTTGTGAAAAGGATGGAAATGGCTGTAGTTAATACTTATTTTAAGAAGAGGGAGGAGCACAGGGTGACATATAAGCGTGGAGGAAGATGCTCACAGGTGGATTATATTCTTTGCAGGAGTGTCAGTCTAAAGGAGATAAGAGATTTTTAACTAGTGACGGGGAGAGTGTAGCTAAACAGCATAGGATGGTGGTCTGTAGGATGACCTTGAAGGTTAAGAAGAGGAGGAAAGTGAGGGCATAGTTGTGGATCAAATGGAAGCTGAAGAAGGAGCTAACACAGCACTGAGTGGTAATGAAGAGTTACCAGATTGCTGGGCTGCTACTGTAGAAGTTGTAAGGCAGACAGCTAGAAAGACCTAGAAGTCCAGGAGTGTATACAGAAGAAGAGGCAGTCGAAGAAGAAGTGTGACAGTCAGAGTGATGAACAAAGTAGACAGGAGAAGATGAAGCGGAGGACAAAGAAAGCAGTGGCGAAGGCTAAAGATCAGGTGCTTGGTGAATTGTATAAGCAGTTTGACGATAAAAAGGGAGAATAGGACCTATACCGATTGGCTAGACAGAGAGACAGACATTCTGACATCCTTGAAGATCGGTACCAGTACACTTCATCTTCACTCCTCAGGCATCCTCTCACTTTCTAAGATTCTGTTAAACAATCTGGTCAGAAACTCAATGGCCATCTCTCCTAAATGCTTCCACCGGTATGTCATCTGGACCAACAGCCTTTCCATTCTTCATCCTCTTCATCGCTGCCCTTACTTCCATCTTGCTTATTTGCTGCACTTCCTGGTTCACTATCATCACATCCAATCTTCTCTCTGTCTCATTCTCTTCATTCATCAGCCCCTCAAAGTACTCTTTCCAGCTGCTCGACACGCTCTGTTCACATGAGAACGTTTCCATCTTTAATCGCCCTGACCTGCTGCACATCTTTCCCAGCTCTGTCTCTCTGTCTATCCAATCGGTAAAGGTCCTTTTGTCCCTCCTTACTGTCCAACCTCTCATACAATTCACCAAACACCTTATCTTTAGCCTTTGCCACTTCTTTCTTCACCCTGCAGTTCATCTCCTTTTACACCTGTTAACTTTCTTCATCTCTCTGACTGTCCCACTTCTTTTTTGGCTGCCTCTTCTTCTGTATACACTCCTGGACTTCAGGGTTCCACCACCAAGTTTCCTTATCCTCTTTCCTTCCTTATCTTCTTTCCAGATGTCACACCAAATGTATTTCTAGCCGTCTGCCTTATCACTTCTACAGCAGTTTCCCAGCAATCCGGTAGCTCTTCAACACCTCCCAGTGCCCGTGTTAACTCCTGCCTGAATTCCACCTTGCAATCTTCCTGCTTCAGCTTCCACCACTTGATCCTCGACTCTGCTCTCACTTTCCTCCTCTTCTTGACCTCCAAGGTCATCCTACAGACCACCATCCTATGCTGTTTAGCTACACTCTCCCCGTCACTACTTTGCAGTCTCCAATCTCCTTCAGACTGACCCTCCTGCAATTCTGCAATTCAGCATTCTTCTCCTTGACACCATACCTACCCATCTCCTCCTCATCACCTCCATTTCCTTCACCAACATGACCATTAAAATCTGCACCAATCACCACTCTCTCTCCCCTGGGTACACTCTCTATCACTTCTAACTCTAACTCACTCCAGAATTGTTCTTTCTCTTCCATCTCACAACTTGTGGAGCATAAGCACTAACGACATTCATCATCACACCTTCAACTTCCAGCTTCAAATTCATCACACTATCAGACACTCTCTTCACCTTCAAAACACTCTCCACATACTCTTCCTTCAGAAGAACACTTTCCCCATTCCTCCTTCTATCCACACCATGGTAGAACAGTTTAAACCCTCCTCCAATACACCTGCCCTTACCACCCTTAAATCTAGTCTCTTTCACACACAAGATATCAACCTTTCTTCTCTCCATCATATCAGCTAATTCTCTACCTTTACCAGTCATGCTGCCAACATTCAGAGTTCCTACCCTCACTTCCACTCTCCTCCACTTCCTCCACCTCCTTCACACCTGCCCTCTGACTGTAGATTGGGAGTTTCTTTATCAATCTAAAAATCTTGGGCCAGGAGTGGAAGGAGGTGGCATATTGTTTAGAACAGGGGTCACCAACCTTTTCGAAACTGAAAGCTACATCATGGGTACTGAGCCATACAAAGGGCTACCAGTTATCTAAACTTATCTAAACTTGTATAGTAAACATTTTTTAAATATTTTTCTTTTTTAATTTTGTCATTTTAAAATCTATATAGATACAAATGTGATTAAAGAAGAATAGCAACAGAATAAAATAACATTTTAGACGCTGCTCACTGGTGCTATTTTTAGAACAGGTCCATGGGCGAATCATGTGTTCTTTGGCACCATGGACCCGTACCATGGACCTGCACCATGGACCCGTACCATGGACCTGCACCATGGACCCGCACCATGTTGGTGACCTGATTTAGGGAATAGCTCTCAGAATTGGAAAATTGTGGGTTTGATTCCCAGACAAGTAGGTTGCCCTGAGGTACCCTTGACAAGGTACTGTCCCTGTCACTGCTTCACAAGCATGTGTGTGTGTTTGGGTTAAATGCATAGAATGCAAATAGTCATTTTCACTTTATTTGCTTCATCAGCCGTTGTTGATTTCCTTAACAGACTGGTTCAGTGTCTGTTGTGGTTTCCTTCTTTTTCAGTATAATCCAGAGTTATACTGGCTATCTTGGTATCAGAAATATCTGGATGTAAATACCAGGAAATAAAAGCTTTCGTCTTCTTCTTTCATTTATAACCTAAATGTTTGCACAAAAAAAAGAAAAAGGAAAAAATGGCCTAATTGTTAATTCCTGTTCTACTATGTTGGAGGGGTCTGTAGCTGGATAAACATTATGAAGATGGGCAGAATTTCAAAACCCAGTGCAAGAGGTCGCCTTATTAAATAGTTTTGTAGTACGCTGCTGAAACTGGATGCAATGTTTTGATTCAGTGGATTAAAATTATCAGGCAATGTCTGGGATGATTTTGAATAGAATTAACAACAGAGCTTATTTTAATGGTCATCAATGAGCATGAACCTCCTGGAGACCTAGCTGCTCGCCAATTTCAGCTCCAGCTATTTGGCACAAAGCAGAATATGTGGTTGGAGTTCAAGACTGATATTTGGTCAGCGAGTCTAGTCAAGCCTTGGAAACGGTCTTGGTAAACATGCCTCACTGGGGCCAGAACATGTATCTATTGCTTCACTCGAGCTGACACTTCAAAGAGAGCTGCAGCTGGTCAGACAACAGTGAGTACGAGCCATGAGGTCAGGCAGAGAGGGACAACTGACCAACCCTCCATCAGCCTGACCCACCGTGCTTGAGGGTGCACACACACACACACACGCACACACACACACACACGCACACATAAATGTGTAACTGTTAACCCTTAAAACTGCAAACTGAATGTGAAGTCATAATTTCAAAAGACCCCTTAATTACTATAAATGATTTGAAGACTTAAAAGCAAAATGAAAGCACAATTCATATAAAATGCAGCTTTTCCTTCTTTAGTTTTCTTTCTTTTTTTTTATGTTGCATAAAACAGTAGAATTCAGTAGATCTTCTGTGAATAGTAGGTGTGATGATATTTGTGACAGCACACTTTCCATTAAGTTCTTAAGCAGGACTCCTGGCCCCTTTTATCACTACTGTAAAGAAATCTGCAGTGAACAAAATGGATATATTTCAATACAATGAATTGCTACAATTAACCTTCCAACCACTCTGAATGAGTCTTTTCACATATCAACAGCTGAATTTTGCTGAAACTCAATTGGTAGAATTCCCTTTAAGGGGATTAAACTTGTTTAATGACTGGTGTTTGTGTGACAGAAGTCATTTACCAAAAGATGTCGCTGTCCAGAGTCAGTCGTTAAAAGGCACAAAGTATCCTTTCGAACGAACATCTGAAGCTGGAACATCAAAAGTAAACTGTGAACATTCTCTTGACCTAGCACCAGATTTGAAATGGTCTAAAGGAGGACATTGACAAATGACATTGTCTAAATAAGGACAGTGAGTGGGCAAGTTTCTTTGAATTATCTGGGTGGAGTATAAAGCTCCAGAGACAACTGACCAGCTGCCTTGTTCCTGGCCCTGCATCTCCCACCACGTGATGGGCTAAAACTTCAACTCACTGCCTCTGCTGGAGTTGCTCCAGGACTGAAGTAAAGCAGAGCCTCCCTCATTTTCCCAGGGGACACTGAGCATGAGGACACCAGCACCGTGTTACAACACACACCCAGAAATCTGCTGTTCTTCTTCTCGCCTCTCTCCATCTCCCTGGGGCACTGTCAGCAGGGGCTTTCAAACTCATGTCTAAAAGATTTCACAACTGCAACTGTGAAACTAGGTTCTTAAGGCACAGGCCATGTGCAACAAAGAGGCTTTTAGCAGGAAAAACAGCCAATGTTTAAGAAGGGCCCACTGTAGGCCTTCTTATTATTACACATTCTTTGTTTGAAGATTCTTGGGGAAGTTTGGTTCTGAAATATAAAAAAAGAAAAAACCTTTTACATTTTGTGGAGGTTATATGCCATTTATGTTTTCTTTTCTAATCATCAACTGAAAGTTTTTTTTGGGAACTCTAAAGAAGTTCATCTGTGGCAGGGGCACAATATCTCCCACCAAGTATAGCTTTATTTGTATGTTCCTGCAGTTCTTTATTAACTGGATCAGATGTTTGGAGCTGGGTTGGTGTTAAAATCCAAGGGTAGTTTTTCCAAGACCAAGCCTGGGTGCACCTGATGAATGGTGTCTCTCCCAAGAACTCTTTGTTGTTTTTTGGTGCATTTGATGCCTTTTTTTGACACAACATCAATACAAGTAAATTAATGTGGAAAAAAAAATGCAATATGGAAAAACACATTAAATAATAAAGCAACAATGCCCAATAAACAGCGTTTTGAGTTGCTCTTGAAAAACTGACGCTTTTGCTGAAAAATACTCTGTAAACATATTTATAACTGCCAGTCCACCATCACCTTCTACAGCTGGACAGTCATGTACTTTACACATGGTCATATACTAATACTAGGACTAGCAGTAGACCCCACACTCATTGTAATGGTACAGACCAGCTGCACATACACACATGCACTTACACTGGGAAGTGGACCAGTGCTTTTTTACGGAACCAGAATAATAAAAACTTTATTGGTTCAGAGCAAAATTGCTTCTAACAATGTGAAAGTGAAAGTGACTACCCTTGTTATTGTGAAACACAGCACAGCACAACACAACGAAATTCAACCTCTGTTTCACCCATATACACACGTGCGGCAGGGGGCAGCTATTGAAAGTGCCCGGGGAGCAGTAACAGGGACAGTACCTTGCTCAAGGGTACCTCAGGGCAACCTTCTGGTGATGGAATCGAATCCATAATCTTCTGATCGGGGGCAACTCCCTAACCACTAGACCACCGCTGCCCCAACAAATACAACAATAAAAAATAGAAAAAATAAAACATATACAATGTAAAAAACTATGCTGACTTTGAATCTGTATCATTCATAAAACTTCATTATACACTATGTACTATATAAACTGTCACTATATGCTATGCAAACTGTGTATGCTATGTAAAGTCTAAAAGCAATTTTTTATATATAAATGATGAAACTTGAATACTGAACAGCTGAATGATAGTGTTACATTATTTACACACTTAGTCAGAAGTAATTGCACATTATAAAATTGCACGGGGAAAAGTTTTTTCACACTCTTGGAATAGGTTTTTTGGCAAGTAAAGCCAAAATCTTATTATAAAAGCATCTGCAAACAAGTTACAGCACTTATCTGAGTGATAGAAGTGTGTTGGAGAAATAGTATCGAGAGAGAGAGAGAACAACAGAAAGAGAAACAGCCATTTCTTAATATTGATATAAATGACCTTCTGAAATAGAAGCTCTCTGCTCTTCTTTGTTGCACCAAACAGTAGGTGGCACCACTTCCCTTGTATTTTAAGCTGAGGAAAGCTGAGTTCTTTGGGAGCCCCTTCAGTTTATTTCATTCGAGATTCTCTCACTGTAATGTTTAACACATCAGTTATCAGTCACACTGCACAACTATACTATACTATACTATAGATTTTTGTTTACATATTTCTTTATTGTTCACTCAGCATGCATACGGACAGCATGTCCTAAAAAGTATTTGATTCACATCTCAGTAAAAGCCAAAGCCAGAACATGATGAAGAAACACACTGCCTGTAGTACAAGAGGTCCCACAATAATCTAATGTAACAGTGGTCCAGCACATCTTACTTTGATTGTTAATCAAGTGGAAAGAGATGTGATAAGGATGGTAGAAAATGAAAGAATGACTGCTGGTTGGTGAGGTGGCCAGAGTGCAGTGAAAGTATTCTTCGTCTGGATTACTCATTCACCAGAAACAGCACTGGCAAAGACGCAGCTCAAGTACCTGCTGGTTTGAATTTCAGCCACTTCCCAGAGGGATGTTGTTGGAGCAGATGTAGTCCAGAAGCGTTTCTGATTTCTGAACTGAAAAGTTTTCAGTGGATTTGAGTTCAGCTGATTATTATTATTATTTTTAATCAGTAATCCTTTTGGAGAATTAATTCATGCCTGATAGTATGTTTTAATGTTAAATTATGAGATTATCCCTCATTTTATTAAGCTGATGGTTAAAATATTATAGCCTTACAGAAAGTGTAGGTTCTGTAATATCAAATCACTTGGATTTATTTAGCATAAATAATTCAAAACTTTATCAAGCTTGTTTTAATCATTTTTTGATCACAATGTTGTATTGGTTTTCACTGTAGAATGAATTGCAGAAGCCTTTAAGAAGCATCAGTCTTGGATTCAGAGCAACAGGCTTGGCATTGCTTGGTGTTGGATTGATGAGAGTGGTTCTTGTCCCCCAGCTCAGTGTCCATGACAGTTACTGACAGTTAACGAGACAGCTTCTCAATACTACCGTCCCTGTAAATGTACGATGAAGTCTTTAAAAATCTGCACATTTCTCTCTCTAACCTTCAAGGAACAAACATCTCATGACAGAACATGTATTGTGTGCAACATAACGCAATCATATACGCATTTTTATCAGTATAAAAATGAAAAAAAAAAAAAACTGGCAAAATTTTTCACACATAACCCTTCCTGTTTAGTTCCAAAGGATGGGCGAAACACAGATGGTATAATTTTTAAAAACCACATTATTTAAGACATATTTAAAATAACTCTTTTTCTCCAGGTTGTCAAGTGGGAGCAAATTAAATATTCAATAAAAAATGGAGGTCAACAGAGGTTTTTTCGACATGTTTATTGTTGGTCTGTAGGTAAATTTAAAAAAAATGTGTAATTGGTCTTGATGATTTTGCTGTGCCTTACCGTGAGTGTGATATCTGTCTTTCATAAAACATATACATGATTATGTAAATATTACATATATAAACAAACAAAAAAATGGAAAGACAAAACTGGTAGTGAAGGTCAATAACAGATAACATATATTAGGAAAATGATGCTGCAGTTGCCACACACACACACACACACACACACACACACACACACACACACACACACACACACACACACACACAATTAGGTCCTTCATATACCTGAATACCCTTGGTTAAGGGAAACGATGAAAGGTGAGTGTTGCCCCCTGCTGGTAATCAGGTGTTGTATCGCTGCCCTCCAGGGAAGGCAGTAGGTTGTATAGTTATCTCCTAATGGGGCAAAATAACTACCCTGAAACCACACAACCTACTACCTCACCCTGTGTGAACATCAGAAGCTGCCCCACAGGATGAACAGGGGGAGGCTGGAGGAATGGAAACTTTTTAAATGTATTTAATTTATTTATAAGCTTGATGGCTTTAAAATTTCATGCCATCAAGCCCATATTCTATACACTGATACAAAGATCCATCCTAAACAGATAGGAAGAGACACACAGAAGCATTGTAGCATTTATTAAACATTATACACAGGAATAATTAGCAACCTTTTATTTACATTTGCAAATTTATTTTTTATTTTTGGACTCATTCCGGCCAACACACAGGCAAATAATACTCGCAGAATATCCATTCGCTTGAGTTGCTGACTCACATTCTGTAACTGCTGAAACAGCTGATAAATGCATACATGTTAAGCTGGTGGATAAACCCAAAAGTGCTTGACTTCCAGAGAATTCAAGCATCAACATGGAAAGCCAAAAGATGGGTAAAAGGGTTTTCATAAATTCTGGCAATCCACACAGTACGATCTAATAAAGCTGCATAAAAGACATTCTTTCCAACCCTGTGTTTTAAACATAGTGGTCACTCTCGAGATATCCATTGTGCATGGTGATGATAGTATAGCCACTTCAGGAAAGACAGTAAGTTGTATAGTTATCTGACTAGAAGGGTATGACCCTAAAACTATACAACCTACTACCTCACCCCAAAGGACAGCGAGACGCACTGCACAGCGGCTCCAGGCTGGAAAGCAAGCTTCTTAGATTATACAAAGTCACAATAAGTTGACGGTATAGTGAGCATATGACTGTAAATTAATTACAGGAAAATGTTTGAGTTGCAACTACTTTTTCTGAACTGAGGCTGAATCTTACCTATAAATACAGTACCTGAAATACAGGGAACTCTGCTGGGAAGGCAATGTTCATATTATCCACCTGCGTAATTGTGACTTAATACTTCTGGTCATCAGCTGCAGCATGAAAAAAAGAAAAAGACATAAAAACAAGACAAACCTGAAGTTAAATATGACCTAAACAAGTTCACACACAAACTCTTCGCTCACCATTCATGCATGTAACAAAAAGAGATCCTGGAATGAAGGTAGATTATAAAGTTGAGGAAATGCTCATTGTTATACAGAAAGGGATGGCAGGATGTCTGCTGTTGCTATGCAACATGTTTGTGAATCTGTTTAGTCAGGTGACAAATGAACTGTTTACTGATGACATAAAAGGAATATTGCAACTATTGCAGAATATACGCTTACGGCACACACACATATATATTGTATGATTGAATTTGAGTGTTTGAGTCAACTACAAATTAATATTTCAGATATTTAGTTTCATTATTGTTTGACTATCTGAAAGTGACTATTCTTGTAATTTTGAAACATGGCACAGCACACAGTGAACCACAGAGGACGAAATTAGACCTCTACATTTAACACACACACACACACATACACACACAAACACACACACACACACACACACACACACACACAGCAGGGTGCTGCTTTTGAAAGCACCCGGGAAGCAGTGACAGGGAAGGTACAATGCTCAAGAGTACCTCAGGGCCACCATACTGGTCTGGGATTCAAGCCCATGACCTTTTGATCCTGGGGCCTAGTCCCTACCCACTAGACCATCGTTGTCTGCATCTATAGTAAAGGAATCTGTTTGAAATATTTATGAATCTGTTGAAAACTCAGAATGATGATATAAGAAAATAAAATACACCCCTTATAATCAGTCTTGAGTGTCAGAAGGTACATTTTTTATAGTACAGTTAAAGTAACCAGGACATGCACGGAAAAATAAGAAACAGTTGACAGTTGCACTTATGCTTTGAAATCCTTTGAAAAGACTGCCAGCAGCATTCTCTTATAAATATAAACATAAAAAATGTCATGTGTATTTTGTTTAATTCCATTAAAAAAAAGGTTTTGGAAACTGAAAACACGTGTGATAAATTTCGCTGCCCTTTGTGTGAAAAATTTGTGACTAAATTAATAAAGTAATTCCAGTAAGTAAATATGTGATTGCTGTAAAATCTTATATAATATAAAATTATACAATGCCTAAGTGCAGCCTGTCATACTCTTGGCCATGTTATGACTGTCCACTGAATGGCCCAGGGTAAAAGCGAGAGAAATCCAGACGCCGGTGTGAAAGTAGCAGAGACTAAATACAGAACCTGAAGGTTCTGTGGCCCCAGGTTAATGGACACTGGCCTGAAACAACTATTTATACATGGTGGAGGCTCCTGTTACACTTGTGCAGTGCTTGCAGGGGCGAGCAGCAGGGGGTGGAGGATGCAGGGGGTGGGAAGCTGTTCTGAGACAGACACTATGACCTCAGCATCACCTCTGCAGCTCAAACAGAAATGTATAATATAAGTGAGCACGGATAGCACAGATTTACTCAGCAGCTATCCTCAGGTGTGTAGTAATACACATGGTGATGTAAGCACTCACTAGTGCATTTTATATGCATAGAAAAAAAAATAATAATAAAGAAAGCAAAGACTTGTAACACATAGATATACCTAGAAACACAAATACAGATGCACAGTAGGTTCAGATATATTATGTACAAACATGATTAAAAGAGTAACTCACATATGGTGATTTGGAATAAACCTAAAGAGTGAAAGTGACTCTCCTATCACCAGTAAAATGAAAATAATTATAAGCTGTTCTTATTCTGTCACTAAAAA
Source organism: Hepsetus odoe (assembly GCA_017165825.1). NCBI lineage: Eukaryota > Metazoa > Chordata > Actinopteri > Characiformes > Hepsetidae > Hepsetus > Hepsetus odoe. The sequence continues at coordinate 8,825,904 of CM029372.1, read as the reverse complement.
TGATCAATTCCATTTGCTGAATGCAAAATCCTTTCTGCAATTAAACCACAGGCTGACAGCATAATGAATTCTATTGGTAAAAAATGAAGAAATTAAAATGGACTAACTGTAGACCAGGGCCTTCACACATTTTATAACGCCCTAGAGGTTGACACAGGAGAAGGTTTGCTGAGGGGAGCTTCAATAGTCCGGCTTTGAATTTGACTGCAGACTTCAAAGAACTGAGGAATGCATAGCAGCCGGCCATCAATGGGTACTGGATGAGTCTTACTCCAATCCAGTCACATTACATTGCCTAAGCTTTCAATAACAGAAAGAATAAGGCTTAGCTCATGACCGCAGTTACGTCGTCCACAATGTGGCAGGCCCACATCCCATTCTAATCACCAGAAGACTGTATTTATAATTTGTCATTAAGTACAAGACAAAACCAAATGGAGGCTTAGAGCCAGACCAGATCCGATTATGATCACAATGATTTATCAAAGTTAGCATCTATTGTTCCTTAAAGCTGAAACTTCCGTGGATCGATCAGGAGATCTGTGCTTGTTTTCTGCTTGCACTGGCCAAATTCAGCCAGTTAGCGTCAGAGTTTCCGACACTGCTGATTGGTGATACAATAAGGAAGCACACCTCACTGACAAACCAAAATAAAGTTATCAGGCATTTCTCCACTTATCGTTTGTGACTCATTCTGCTGTATTCATTCAGGGGACCAGCTGCATCCTGTTTTCAATTCAGAATCCGAAAGCTACCTGAGAACCAAATTCTAATTCATCATTTCAAAGGTTCAATACTAACGGTATTGCACATTCAGTCAGGCAGGAGTTTTGGATTTTTAAATCCGGTTTTAAAGTTTTGGCTAAAGCCAGACTGACTAATTCTATTTCTTGTGAGCCCTTTTTGATTTCCTTGGTCTAATTAGTAAATTGTGCTAATTGCAGACTGGCACTATTTTATGTAAAGAGAAGCAGAGAAATGAGTGCTGAAGCAGCAGCAGGCAAGCTGTGGGGTGGAGAAGCCTCGCTGGCTGATGGAGATGACCTGACAGCCCTGAAAACATAAATGCATCTGTTGCTATCCTATTAATAGAGTTCTGTTTGCATACTTTTAAAAGTCCAAAGCAGAACCAGTTAAAGCTAAACAGTTTCCACCATTGAACAAGCAACTCAGTGATGGGTTACGGCAGCTCTTAAAAAATGAAGTTCATAATCTGGGTTCAAGAAACATCTTGCAAATTTTTGGGATATGTAGTGTGCTGAAACTGGCTTCTCCTTTAAGGTTCGCATGAGCAGTTTTCCCTTACATATGCGGATGCATCACATTGTGATATCTCATGCCATGCAGAGATGCCATCTGCTCCTTGGAACTCTAAGCAGACGCAGGCCCGTGGGAGAGGGACTCAGCACTGTTCACCATGATAGATCCACGCTCTGGAGGCCCTGTGTGCGCACTATGGTTGTATGTGAGGTGGTGTGGAAATATGTGTGTAGTGGGCACAGTTATGCAATGTGTTTCCTAATTCATTTTCATAAACACAATATGGAAGGTGTTTCTTGCCAAGAGGAAGCAGGATACAGCCTAAAGAAAACGAAAGTTTGTTTCAAGATGAATGCCTTCTCAGATTAGAATCCCTTGCTTAGTGTTTGTGAGCTAACTTGTTTGGCTTCATATAGACTGGCTACTGGGAACCAAACTTATGTCACCTTTCCAGGCAAAAAAAATAGATGTGGTGCTCAGCCTTTATTTGCAATTTTAGTGCATGATGTCAGAACAAATTTAGAAGCTAAATAGGTAATTAGCAAGTGGTCAGTCATTGGTAGTCATTGGTGACCAGACAGTAGAACTCCCATCCCAGTCTCTGGGATGTTTCCACCATCTGGCTGGGTAACCAAATGCCAGGCATGTGCAGAATTCCAGAGGAGCTAGCATACACCAGCCATGAGGTTGCAAAGCCACAGTACTAGCTGCTTGTGCACTGTAAGCAGGCTGTATTCCTAGCCAAGCGCCTGGGGAGACATAGGGTAGGGTAGCAGGGGGTTCAGAACTACTGCAGGACCATGCCAGTATTTTTTTAATTTATTTATTTATTTTTTTGCACAAGTGGAAAACAACAGTTTATGGCATTGGCCCAAGGTCAGAGCTTTGAGGAGTGGAGCTGGGAACTGTCCAGAGCACTGCAAAGCTGTTTGTTTATATGCAGTCAGTCAGCAACAATTAAGCAGCTTAATAAGAAAAGCAGAATTCTATACTCCACTCCTTCATCTATCTATCTATCCAGCCCTGTCTCTGAGCCTATAAGTCTCACCCAGATTTCATTCCTTCTCTCCCATACTTGACCACTCCGTGTTCACCTGGCAACTCCGGCTAATGCACAAAATGGGTGCAGAGAGTCTCTGGGCAGAAAAATTGTCGGCCATTTTGTCGGAGCTTTAGGCAAAGAAACTACTGTGAGAGGTAAGAAAATGAGGTTTATGCTCTGGAGGAGTCAAACTCTGTTTAAATTATTTTAAACAATCAGAAGTGTCTGACTTTATCTTCAAGCCTCTCAGCATGTACTGAAACCTATTTTTAACAGAGAAACTAAATCAAACAGCCTAACTAAATTCGTATAATGATAAGCAACAATAGTTGTAATGATCTGACAAATAAACTATTACTGTCCCACACAAAATATGTGTCTCTCTGTGAGTGGGTATGAAGTGTGTGGGTGAATGCAGTGGCTGAAAGAACACACTGGCAGTTCATCATCATGACTAAATCTGCCATAATGTGCCCACACTGGTTACTCCAGAGTAGTGAAGGGCTCTTCTTCATGACTAAATGCATGACTAATTACTCATCCCCATTTAGTCCTGTTATTGAAGAGAAGGAACAGTAACTGTTTCATGCCTGTGCAAGGGAGGGCATTTTGAAAATGAATTTTGACATTTAGGAAAATATCCTGGCCCAAGCTTATAAGTTTCATCTTTTCATGTTTAAAATACACACTGTTAAGCCTTAGTATTAGAAACAGGTCATGAAAATCTGCCAGAAAGCCAAATTACCATGGCTATATGTATATTCATTGGTGCACACATTAATATTTTCATGTATTCCTTCATTCCATTACTGATTGCTTATTTTACGTCACTGACAAATAATCTGTAGTTTAATGGAAATGTACATTAAACTAGAATGAAATCTGCATATTTTTCAGTATCAACATGGCCAATAAAACACTTGCTAGGGGGCTCATGCCACCTCAACCAAAAAGTAATAAACCAAAAATGTATTACGTATATTGTATTAATGTTGTGGAATTCACTGTTAGCATAACATAAAATATTAGATTTTCATAGTGGACATGTTGAACCAAAAGTCTTAGAACTCACTTAATTGTCCACCATGTTAAGTTTCAACTGGCCATGAAGTGTGAGCTATAATGTTTTTTCATCTTTTAATAAAATTGTTTAAGGGAAAAAATTAGACACCCCATCTGCGACATTTTATCTATTATTTTGACTAATCATTAAGGTATTTATGTGTATTGTGTCTATCCTTTTAAAACTGAGATCTGATTGCATGTATAAACAGACAGCAGTTTCTGTTATTTCTTCAATCTAGCTTTTTTCAAAAGTAATATTCTCAAGTCTGTCTGTTGTGAGCACTACAAACATACCTGTATGTGGTAGTTTCCTAGTTGAACTGAATGTTGAGAATATGATTAGTTGCAAAAGCGTCACACAAAAGTAAAATAAAAAAAAAAAATCCACCTTTTCACCTCTAGTTTTTTCAATTGCCATGAGAAACAAGTAACATGCTCTTCTGTCACAGGTGGGCTGAACCTTGTCTGAAACAGACTGGCTCACTTGGCTTGTTCAGAGTTTTACGCACTGGTTGGCTAACAATATTTAGTCAAGCTGTTAACCTCAGAAAAATCTCAAAAAATGTATTCAATACAATGCAGTTACATATTCCTACCAATAAGTAAAATGCTGTAACAATAACTCAAGTTGGTGCTTCTTCGACATCTCTATAGTCAGTGTAAAGGCCCTCAACTGAAACTCAATTTTCCTATTTTCCTTTCTATATTTCAAAAAGCAAAGAGTTTAAAAGAAAAACCTACTCTATTCGATGATGCCTGTGCAACAACATTTATAGATACAAAAGAAAAACTTATTAGGCAGTGCAGTGACCAATGACAAAACATTACCATGTCCTTAAACTTAAACATTTTGTTAGGGAAACAGAGCAACAAAGGATACAAATAATAATATAATTTGCCCTGACGTTTTGGTGTAGTGTATAGGCATAGGAAGTCCACTTCATAATGTTTAATGAACTGCACCAAAATAAATATAATGTTGTCCAAAGAATTTCCCTGATAAAAAAGAAAATTATATAATAACAGAACATTTAATTAAAGTATCCCCTCCAAGAATATTTGCCAGTAACACTTGCTTAAAACAGAATGAAACAGTAAAGTGGTCTTGGTTCTTACCTGTCTGGGAGGTGTGTGTGTCCACAGTGCTGCAAACAGTCAGTGTGTGCACAAGCACTTTAAGTTTACCTTAAAAAGAAAAAAAACCAGGGCCATCATTTTCATCACAGTAATCAGTTGTGTTACATGCAAATGCAGATTTTAAGAAATAAGTATAGTTATACATATAGTTATAAATATAAAGAAAACACAAATTACACTAAAATTCAGTACATTTTAATATATATATTTATTATTTATATTATATTTCCTTTAAAGATATAAAAACGTATACTCACTTGCTAGAAAATGTTTAAATTTCATTAAAAATATAAATGTTTCATAAAACTACATGATTAATTTGTAGAACATAAATGTAGTTGAGAAGGATAAAACTCATCAGCATAAATTCAATTGTGATAGAAAACAGTGAGATACCAGTAGGAATTACTCAATGTACATTGGCCCCAATTTAGCAGAAAACTAACTACAACTTTTTACATTAAAACAGGAAATTTTATTGTACTATACTATAACAATGTAATTAATAATAAAAATGTGATACTGCTTATTGATGACAATATATTTACACAAAGAACCATATATAAAACATACCAAAAAAAAACCCAAAAGAAACACACACATAGGCATGCAAAGACACACACACACACACACACACACACACACACACACACACATGCGCGCGCGCACGCACGCACACACACACACACGCGCGCGCACACACACACACACACACCAAAGTAAACTACAGTAAAATTTGTAAAGGGCTACAGAATTTAAAGGAATACATTAAGTAACTAAATATTCTAAAAGTCTTCTTCACAGCATTTCACTAATTACAATGCAGCAATATGCTGTTAAACAGTTTTTATCTAATGCCAAATAAAGTCACTCTCAAATCATCAGCTTCAAAATTGAAGTAAATAATTAATTTAAATATTTCTGAATCATATTATCAGATAGTTCACAAAAAAAAAAAAATCCAACTTTTCTCCTATTCACAAAAGTAAAAAACACTGGACTGAGACAAAATACAATACTTGCCATGAAAACCAAATAGCTTTAAAAAAATATCACCAAAAGACATAAAAAATAGAAACAAACTAACGTGTGTGTGTGTGTGTGTGTGTGTTCGTGTGTGTTTACGGTCATGTTTCATTTCACTTAAAATAATTGCTATTGGATATTGAGTAAAATCCAGGAATTAAACACACTGAAAAAAGGCTCATGTTTAAAATGTGTTAAGTGTTCTAGTGGCTGCACATCAACATCAACTGCTACCTTTATCTTAACTAATTATGAGAAAAATTTATAGTAATAATATTTTTAATAATTTATGCGCACCTGTAAGATGTTAATCAGGTCAATTTAAAGCAGCCTCTAATATAGAATGACATAACAATACTGTACTGTATATGTGATGAAAAAATGAAAAGGGAACAGAGTAAATGCTATTTTACTCACTCTCTACATCTGTCCATTTTCCTGTTCTATACACAATTAAATGCTGAGAGGCTGAGAGAATGGTGTCAATATGTTTGAACTGTGCCCTCTGTCAAAGCTATGGTGATATACTGCCACACAACAGCAAAGAGTGAGAACCACAAAGAGTCTCAACAAAAGCAATGGCAAGTGCAAGTACAGAAATGCACACACAGACACACAGACACAGACACACACACACACACACACACACACACACACACACACACACACACACACACAGTCAGAAAAAACATGTAATTGTACAACAGTACAAAATTCTTGTCTGCAGTTAGTAAGATAATTATATTTACAGAAATATGAAAATACAGCACATGGATTTAGAGAAGGAAAACTTTCAAAGTTTCAAAACTACAAAAAGAACCATATATATTCATAAAATAAAAGATAAAATTATAAGACAGGTGTGGCTAACTAATGCACAATGCTTTGTATTAGACCCTAGGGCAATGCATACTTCTGCTAAAAAAATGTTAAATTGTGGGTAGCAGAATCCATTTGAAATGAATTACGCCGCCATTTTGGAAAAGAGAACACAAACATATATTTGCTAGAAAAATTCTAGTTTTCTAGTTTTCTAATTTCTAAATGTTCATTTTGAAGGTTCTGCTAGCCCAGGTCTATAACCCAGGTTGAAACATCAGCGGAAAAAAATAGAAGATCAGTGAACATTTTACATCTTTTCTTGAATAACTAAATATGATCAAAATTCTGTTTTATTTTGCTACTTCTGTTGTCTTAAGAAAAAATGAGAAACAGGAAAAAGTAGCAAAAAAAACTTTCCTTCAAAGCATGAACAATAATCATCATGATGATACACATTGAAATTTGCAGCCAAAACAATAAAAATGAATTTCATTATATACATAACAACCCTGTCATTTGAATGCTTAATGTCTTATCATGAAGCAGTTGCACAACTTGTTTTTTAGGAACTATTCCTTTTAATGTTGCAAGAAATTACTCGCAAATGTTTTTCTAAGATATACACTGAGAGGGCACAGTAGTACCCTGAAGAAGAGGCTTTTTCTGTAAAGCATGCATACATATTACAGGTAATGCGAAAAATACGATTGTATTGGAAATAATGGTAAGGCACGCACATGAAAGCAATCTTTAAAATTATGTACTGAAAAGAGTGTATAGATTTGCAAGATTCATGTTCACATACACACAATCATACATAACCTCACTCACAGATAAACAATTGGTAATGAAACTTACACAAATTTACTCTGGACGTTGTAAAAGTGTGTGTTACTCAGTCAGGATCCCGGCAGGCCTCTGCTTTTCGCCCCAATCATCTTGTGCGATCTCATCTACACCATGGAAGGTGTGAGAGGTTAGAAGAGCTCCAGTGCAGAGAGTGAGAATCAAGCATTAGTTAGCCTACTCTCTCCTCTCTCCACAGCAGCCTGGAGCTCCAGGCTAACCCCATGCTCCATGCTTTGCCTGGGCCCAGGCCTGCTGGCTCCACTGGCTGGAGTTAAAGCGGCTGGCTGGGCCTCAGCAACAATAGGAGGCCACGAGGGTGTCTGGGAGGCGTGTGTGAAGCCCGTCTGCAGAGCGCAGCTTCGTCCCAATGAATGGACCATGTTAGAAAACACACAATTAGCATGTCCGCTGCATGCAAATCAGCATGCAGCTTCTGCCTTCGCTTTGCCTGGGCCTGAGGAACATTTAACAGGCTGGAAAAGGCCCCCCCTCTTCTACTCCTCCTCCTCCGCCTTCCGTTTTCCTTCTTTCCTCCTTTCCCGCCCCTCTCTCAGCGTCCTTCAGTCATGCCTTTTCTGCATCGTCTGTCTTCCCTCCTCTCCCGGCTTATGAACCTTCTTCAGGTCCTGTTCTGGAAAAGTGTGGTATTCCCAAAGTGCATTCTTGGCAGCAACAGAGTTTCTGGTAGAGTTTTATGAGTAAATTTGCAGGCGAAGACCAAGAATAGAAGGGGAACTTCACTTTCCTCCTTGCTCAACCCATCTCACGCACCAGTGTAACATTTTCATAGCACAAATCTGTGCGCCACTTTCCATCCCGTGGCCCAATTTTTTTTCAGCCTTTTGTGAGCAATTGGCACCTGTCCCAGACAGAGCTCCTGCATGCCTCTAGCCTTGCTGGAATTGAGAAAGAGAGAGAGAGAGAGAGAGAGAGAGAGAGAGAGAGACAGAGACAGAGAAAGAGAGAGCGAGACAGACAGACAGACAGAAAGAAAGAGAAAGAGAGAGGTAGAAAGGGAAAGAAAGAAAGGGAAGAAGGAGGGCAGCAGTGGGGCAGTACTTCCAAAAACGTGTACCTGGCACCATTTGGCAGGCTAAGGCAACATTATCCTCGACACAGAGAAACAAAAGCAGCTCAATGCTAGCTTCCTCAGGAGTGCTTGGGCCGAGCTGCAAGCAGCATGGGGAGGCCCACCCTTGGCCGAAGCATGGAGTGCCCGCCAGTCAGCTAGATAAAAAAAAACCTACCTATAGAATCTCTACATCCGAAAAAGATCCCCTCTGCAAGCCACAGAGTCCAAAATCGATCTCCGAAATACTACAAAAAAAGACAATCAAATAAAACCCGAAACAAAAACAAATAATGTCCAGTGTGTAAATGCTAGTGCCTGAAAAAGCAGAGCAACGCTCTGAGAAGCGTGACTTGTTGGCAGGGTTTTGGGTGGGCTGCAGTGCAGCGCGTTGCTGCAGACAGAGGGTTAAATCCTCTTAGGAGAGCTAGAAGCCCTCCCTTTCTGGCTGGGCCTGCTGGTGGGGAGGCCCTCGCAGCAGCAGAAAAAGCAGCCAACGTTTTTTTTTTCTTTTTTATGCCTTTTTCCCCTCCCTCCCTTTTCCTCTCTGCCTTGCTTTCTGTGCTAAGCTCTAGCCCTGTGAAGGGCATAAAGAGAGGAGTAAGTGGAGGAAATGAGGGGAGCATGTGAGGAAAAAATAGGGAAAGAGTGAGCAAGCGAGAGCAAGAGAAAGAATCAGCAAAAGTGAAAAAGAGGCTGACTAAAACTGAAATATGAGACTCGGTGTGGTGAGCCTCTTTTTCATCATACGTCCCACATGGTCTTGCACTTGAGAGAGAGAGAGAGCGAGAGAGTGAAAGGGAGAAAAGAGAGAGAGAGAGAGAGAGAGAGAGAGTGAGAGAGAGAGAGAGGACAGAGAGAGTGAGAGAGAGGGAGAAAAGAGAGAGAGAGAGAGAGAGAGAGAGAGAGAGAGTGAGAGAGAGATAGAGTGAGAGAGAGGGAGAAAAGAGAGAGAGAGTGGGAGGGTGGAAAGCAGAAAACCAAGGGCGGGAGGAGAAAAGAGACAGAGAAAGAGGGAGGGAGTGAGTGTGACATACAATCCACTCCTCCCCCTGTGCGCAGACTCTGTACGTACTCTCACGCCATTCTGGAGCTGCGTGCAGACATAATCCCACTAAACACAGTGAAAGATGGAAAGAGAGCTACGCGGTGTTTAAAAGCAATAAATATTGGTTTGTGCACAAATTTGTAGTTCTAGATTGTCTGTTAAAAACATGGATATGCAGCACATTTGCTGTAATGATAAAAAAATGTCTTTAGAGTGACCGGAAAAGCTCTGAAAAAAATCTTGTGTATTCCAGCAATGCCCAAATTCAGACTTCCAGCCAATGAAGCTATTGCAAAAAGCTGGGCTCCTCCTCTTTCATGCTGCTCCCCTCACATGCCCTTTTTCTCTCGTTCCCTCATTTAATCCCCTACGCTTCCATCTATCCACCCCACCCACTCAAATCCCGCCCTGCTACAATGATAAAAAGAGCCAGAAAAAAAAGGCATAAAAATATCTGAACCAGAACCACACCTTACCAGAGCATCCAAGAACAATCCTTGCATATTCATACTTCAAAAGTTTCTTTTGCTTTCTTCCATCAATGTTATTTCCCCCCCTCTTTCTGTCCCACCCTCTTCTTCATCTTCTACCTCCTTCCTTCTTTTCAATTTGACATTAGATTTTCTCCACTGTATGATTACTATACGATATTCTGCTATTGTAAACAAACCAGAAAAAGAAATTAAAAAAATTCTGAACCTACCACCTCGTATGTCGACCTGGCCGGATTTAGTGATCAAACCTTTTTCCACCCTCCCTTCTGGCTGCCTCTAGTTCTTTTGCCCTCTCTCTCTTGCTAAAGTACTGAGAGTGGAGAAAGAGGAGCAAAGACAGCAGACTCTACTTGCATTAGTGGACTTATCTGATGTGCGATTCCACATGCTTTTAACTCACTGATCAAGATCGGATGAGCCTGAATGGAAATGAATCAAAAGCAAAGGTGGGGGAAACTTTCTTTGGCTTTCTTTCCTGTAGTGGTTAAGACCAGATCGTCAATGTCCTGTTTCGATAGATTCAAACATGGTTGCAACTCTGGCTGTGTGTGTATGTGTTTGCGCGCGTGTGTGTGTGTGTGTGTGTGTGTGTGTGTGTGTGTGTGTGTTCTGTGGGGGAGCACCGATTACCTTCTGGACTGACTAGAGTTCAGAAGGCTGCTTCGTGTCTGTCCTCACACAGCACACACACACACACACACACACACACACTAACAGATGCGCACACACACACACACACACACACACACACACACACACACACACACACACACACACACACACACACACACACAAACACAGTCCCTCGATTCAACCAAGTCACATACTCGAGGGCTGGTATTCGAGGATCCAAGGATTTAGCCCATGCTATTAAACAGAACTGTAAAAGTGAGCGGGATGGATGGATCACCTTGCTTGGAAAGTCTCTTGAACCAAAATGCTCTACAGCAGCACATGCTTTGCAGAGGAAAGTAAAGACCCAGTCGACAAAGGGGTTTTCTCTACGTCACATCTCGCCACAGCTCCTAACCAATCCGCAGCCCTATTTCTAAGGGGCAGTTAGAAATAATATATTATTGCGCATTTTTAATGTACACATATGCTGCATTGTGCATTTCACATGGGTCATGTAAGGACAACCCACTGCTTACACATTGCTAGGCAACAAACAAACTAAAATTCAATTTTGCCAACAAAATATAAATACTCATTATATTAGCAAAATTGACTAGAATTTGCATTCAAACAATTTTTAACGACTCGAGAAAAAAAAAATAGGATAAGAAGCGTAAGGCTGCTTTTCTAACTTGAAGCTTGTTCTATTTGTACTCTAGCATGTGTGTTAATTTACATTCATTCAGTATGCGATAAATAGGGATATAATAAGAAAAATTATAAATGTTCAGAACAGCTAAATCCCAATGCTAATCACACACAGATGCCCCAGTATGGTGACAGGAGATTTATAACAAGGCCATAAAGCATCTGGATGCAAAATTACTTCAGAATACTGGTTACACCAACAGGAAGTATTACTATACTAGGTTTTTATGTGTAATAATTTTGTACTGTGTTTGCTGTTTGTTTTGTTTTATAAGTGCACAAATAAAGTGTCTGTCTTGACTCATAAGCATTCAAATCAAACCTCTCTCCCACACTTAGGCAATGTATAACACAAAATGGCCGCTACCGCCATCTCACAGACACAGTCTACTAACCCTTTACTGTCTTTAAGAAACGTAACTACACAAATGATACTGCAATTTTCAACCAAATAAAACTGGTTCTGGAATAATGTCTCTTGATATGTACTTTCCTTTCATCCCCTTTTCTAAATATGGTTGGTAACTATTCCATTAGAAATTCAGTTAGACTAGTAAATTCACTTGCTACTGGTCTAAGTTCACATGTTAGGTACTTCTGAACATTAGGGCAAGCTAATATTTATTTTGCTCTTTAATTGCAGTTTTCCAGTAAATGACTAAAGAGCATTCATGTATGTTGTCAGGAAAGACATTAAAAATCTAGGGGCATTTATACATTTGAGATCCCATATGACCAGAGCTGCCCCTTTTCACACTGCTGGTCTGCAACTGTTTTAACAAAAGTTATAAGAACGTCAGCTTTTGACAGAATATGTTGAAACACCCTTAAACTTCACACCAACAATGTACACCGGTGAAAAGAGTGATACAGAGAAATGGCAGAGCAACTCAGAATAGACTATGTAAGCACAACATTCTTCTTCACTTAAGGCGGCTCTCGCAACATTACTAGTCAGAAATATTCATATTTACAACAATGTGCAAAAGTGTCAGTTATATGAGAAATTATATGAAGCTCTTCATTTAACCAGTGCTAATAAAAAAAACTATAACAATATATTTCAGATTTATTTGAGTGTATTAGTTCAACCATTTCCAAACCTTGCCTTGAAGGAGTAACGTTTTAACAATTACCAAAGTATGTGCTTCAGTTAATCCGTTCTTCTTTCAATTAAATCGGGTGCTGATGAAGTTTAAAGAGATTATTTGATGTCTGCAATGAGAAGTCAGGAGAAGATCTTTTTGAGAAATATGTATTTTTCTAACAGATATATTAATGACAGAGTACTAAACAAAAATGTATGTTGTACTGTATTTAAGTTGGGCTCATTATTCTTAATATCAGAGTTTTTACTGAGAAAAGCACATTGACTTTTCAGTTAAATAGTATTAAACAAGTTTTTTTTTTTTTTTTTTTAGGCTGCCTTAGTCTTCTGCACAGTGCTGCATATAAAGGACATCTATTAATTTTCACAATCCTACTATCAATCAACTCAGAGCTCCTCTCGCTGCCAGTGTAACTGGCACAACCCGACTTTTAGGAAATTGCCGACCTGGGCCTTTTCAGACAATCTGACCTTTAACCCATACACGTGCCTAAAGGACTGCTCTATTACTCCCTACTGGGTGAGACGGGAAGGTTGTGACCCGTGGGGTCAAAAGTGTTACTCAGGGGGCTGTTCAGAACCCATTGAAAAGCTGCGGTGTTTGTTTGATTTGACAAGGTAAAGACTGTGCACACATTAAGTGTCGCAGACAAGAGGGTCAGCCCCTGAGGGATGACCTCCGAGACCCCTGACAACACTTCTTATTAACTAGCACTGACCTGTGACCCCTGGAGTCAACCAAGCGTAACCATGTTCTCTCCCCCCTCCCCACACCAGCTACACGAACAGACACACACATACTTGCTCACTAACTGGGACGCTGTGACACTGAGGATAATTTTAACAACTTAAAAACACAGTCACATTAATGTAATAACAATCTACAAATAAACTCAACTTTCAAAATTGTAGTTAGTTAACATTCTACAGGTCTAGGTTAACATTTCTATTTTTTGTACCCCTACTTAAGATTTTATATACAAAATAATATTTCTAAAAAATATTTGTATGTGACTGATGACAGATGTTTATTTCGTTAGAGATTAATTAAAGACACATTTTAATTATTAGTAATATTATGAATTGTACACCAATTTTTAACAGTTGTGCAAAAATGTTAATTTCTGAAATATAATTATTATTACAGTTATATATACATATCATGAAAACAAGTATAAAAATTATATATCTTTCAGCATGTATTAGAAGGTGTTAAATAAATCATTAAGAAATTATTCAACGTAACATAGAAAATGGCACAAATGTTCAAAAATTGCACAAACTGGATAACTCCAAGTCAATGTATAATCCTTCTGGTCACAAAAGCACCAAGTATAGTACAAAAAAAAAAAGTAATGTAAAAAAAATAAAATAAAACAACAAAAACAAACAAAAAAACAATGGGTTTGTTAAAAAAAAAACTGCTGCTATAATTTATCAGTATTAGAATTTAGCATCATTACATTACAAACTGATGCACCAACTCATTCTTTTCATATTCGACAAAACATTTCTGAATTCTGGAGAAAATTAATTAATTGCACAAAAATCACAAGAGACCAGGTAAGTATTAAAGGAATTTTTGTTAGGTTTTAACAATTAATTACAATGAAATAATTATTGGAAAATAAATACATATTATTACAGGAGATGCCTCTAATGCAAAATACCATTATTATTTGCATTTTGGCTTTAACTTTAAACAAATAAGTACATGCCCACCTAACATACAACAAGGTCCATATATGTAGAAAACCCCAATAAGTGAAAGAAAAGTAAAATGTCATATATTATAATTCCACAAAAATGCATCACTTCTTACTTTCATCTTTCTTATAATATAATAAAAAATCTTTTTATTTCCAGAAGGTGTAAAAGCACTTATATAACTATTATATATTTAGTCATTTTCTTTTTACACTAAATTTAACTCTTAATATAGTGTTTTATCAAGTAACTATGTTTTATTCAATAAAGTAATACAACCACATAATTTTTAATGTCTTATCTGGTACTGTATTTTGCTGATTCTGTAAGATTGTAAAAAGGACAGGTATGATTTTAATCCATATACATAATACCATCACATAAATGTTTAAAGAACTCAGAATTTGACCTTTGATTAAATTTACATCAAGAAAATGATTAAACATCACAATAGATATTTGCATAAATTAAGGTTTACAGGACAGAGCAAACTAAATAAAGCAATTTTTTTCTATGGCATTAAAATTAATATTTAGCCATGAAAAAGAACACTAAACCTTGTGTGTTCTCTCTCTCTAAGGAAAAAAATAATCAGAAATGTATTAGATCAATCCTAGATGTGTTATGATGTACAAATGATGCACTGCAAATTACAAAAATATTCTCATAAACTTGTTTTTGTAATATAAAGTTTTTAGTAATGGATCAACTGGTGGGCAAAAAAACTTCTTTAAAGTGCAACCTGACCCATCAGAATATTGCAAATTTAACTTACCCTGCCCAGCACTTCATCAGACAAGCAAAGCACACTCAAAAATTGGAGGTGAAATTAGGTGATCGTGTAAAAGATCTTGACAGAGCAAAAGTAAAGTGCAGTTCACTCCTGTAGTGTCCTCCTGCATGGGACTCCCTCCCTGAACCTGGCATTCTACACTGCCTGGCACAAACTCACACATAGCAGAAAAAAAGTGGAGCGAAGAGAGTGAAGAGGAAATCTTTAAAGAGGGATGGCTGGTCTTTCAAACATAAATCTGATTTTTTTTTGCAGAGAAAATGCAAAAGTGGAAAACAAATGATCACATTAAGAAGGCATTGAAAATAAGTATTTCACTGATAATAATGTGTCTAGAACATGAGACAGCGACTACCTTCCATTTCTCACCTGCATTTCTCATATTATTTATACATTGACACTTCTGTGAAAGGGCCAAAGACTGCTTTTTGTAAATATTGTTTTGTATCCTATGATACACATGACCTTACATTCTCCTAAAATTATCTTAAATGTTGGTGTGACTCCTGCACTGGGACCATGGCCTGGCAGGACTCTCGTCAGCTTAGCATTGCAGTATCCCCCAGTCTAGCCCTGCACACCAGAGCGCTCTCCTGGACTCTCAATCTCTCGCTTCAATCTGTACAGAATTGTCATTCATAATTATGCAAGTAACACTGGCCATTTGTTAATGATAACATTTTCTGACCCTGACAATTTAATACCTACCAATTTAATGTTATCAACTATAAAGTCAAATAGCAGAAACTGATTATTATAAATGCTTTACTGTGTTTAAAATTGCCATTGTGTCTGCTTCTTAAAGGTTTTCCATATGTAAAAAACATCTCTCAGATACCAACATATGATATCGGCACTCATGTAACTATCCACACAGAACATTTTTTACTGTACATATTATTTGGAACACAGCAATATAGTAAATACCAAATGTATATTTCCTTTTGTTAGATATCATAATTGCTATCATTCAACTTGTTTACAAATCAATAAAGAATTTCCTGTCTTGATCATCTACATTAGGCTATTACATATTATAGATCACATTAACTCGTTATGCAATAATAATAATCAAAGTTAAAACAAATGATTAAACTTGTGTTTAAGATATTCTCTTAATAATTGAAGCTGGAGGTGTGGCTCGCACTTCAACAATCTGAAAAGGTTTATTTTTACTGCCAAAATAATCACCAAAAATATTTTCAATAGAAATTAAGTGATATGGGGGAGTGTATGATCTAGCAACGACGACTGCATTTAAGGGGTTTAATGAAAAGCAAACACATATACTATTTCACAAACAAGCTAGTTTTTCTTTTTAAACCAGAAGGAAATTAACTGTCAGCAGTTGCAAGCTGCTATAATGCTTGTAAAATGCAGCTTTACTGCTTTTTTGCAGCAGTACTAATTAGATTCAACAAGATCACCAGATTTTTATTTTGGGTTTGGCGGATCGAATATAAATGTTTCTTTTTCCACAGTGGCAAAATATTTTTGATATTTTAATGTTACATAAAATATGAAAGTGTAAATGATTTTTAAACCACAAAAAGACAACAGTATGTTTAGAGTCACATACAGTTGAATGAAACTATTCATACACCGATCAGCTATAACATTAACAGCACATAATACTGTGTATGTTCTCCTTCTCCCGCCAAACATAATTCATCCATAAGACCTCTGAAGATGTGCTGTAATATCTGGCAGCAAGATGGTTGTCCTGTTAATAACAAGGTGGGGCCTCTTTGGATCAGACAGGCTTGCACATCCCACAGATGCTTGACTAGGCTGAGCAAGCCAGCCTCTGCCACCACATGAATCTTGTTGGGTGCCCATGAATCTTTCACTGGTTTTCCCGCTGCAAACCTGGAAAACCCCAAAAGACTAGTTGAAGATACCCAATTCTCTAGGCTTTTGGCTTGTGCCAATGTAGCTCAAATCTTTGTGTTCATCCCTTTTTCCTGTTTCCAGCATCTGTATTTAATGAACTTACTGTTCACTTGCAGCCTAATATATGTCCCACCTGATAGAGGCCAATAATGAGATCAAAATAATTAATTTTATTCTCAGTAGTAAAATAAATTTTTTACTTTGGGAAGATCTTTTTGTGACTTTTGTGAAAAAATCTATATATAAAGAGATATAAAATATAAAAAAGTATTATAATTTCATTTTTGTCATCTTGCTCACCTTTTATACAAAGCAATACTTTCATTTTTCAGGTTGCTATTTTTAAAATTTGGAATTATAACTCTCATATAACTCAACATGCTGATACAGATGGATGAAGCTTTGATTGGTTTTCACTTATCACTAGAGTAAAATGTAGAATTAAAAGTGCCAGAATTGATGCACTGATACAGAATGTTATTTCAGTTCTTTTCGTACAGCATCCTTTCATACTGTCTTTGCTTTTCATATAGATAAAATATATATATATATATATATATATATATATATATATATGAAAAGCAAAGACAGCAAAGATCTACAGACTTCTGAATTTGTGTGTTATTTTATGAACATGCTTTACAACCACATTGGATGAAATGTAAGAACTGATTAAATTAAATTTATTGTATTGTAACAGGGTCCATAAGAGACCGTTTTAGAGATCCATGTTCTTTCTTTCCCTTGGCTAAAAGGTTGGCACTATAGCAGTCACATTGCTGTGCCCCCCAGACACAGATCTGTGAAGGATGTGTGTGTGTGTGTGTGTGTGTGGGGGGGGGGGGGTTCCCTCCCCCCACTTTCCTCTCTCTCTTTAAAAGGTGGTGCACTTGGTATAGTCACTCTCTCCCTCTCTCTTTCTTTCTTCAGCAGTCTAGACTAAGGGGGGTGGGGTGAACTCCGGACGGTCATGTGTGCCAAACCCATGACAAAAGAGTCTTTTATGCACAGCGTATGCAGATAGAGCTGCTTCTTTTGTGCAGAGACAGGGAGCCCAAGCCTGGATGGAGGCAGTAGAAGGGAGGGGAAATGAGAGAGGGGGAGAAAGTAAAGAAGATGCAGGCAGACCTCAAGATTGGCATGAAATTAGCATTAGAGCTTAAGAATGTGGTTTATGGATAGGTGCATATGGATGGATGTATATGTGCAGTAACACTGAAAAATGCCTTGCAGGGTCTAATACAACTGCAGAGAACATTGTTTAGATTAAGTCATTTAAATTAATGAGTATTCTTATAAATATCAGTAACAAAATAAATCTCATCTTAATCTAATTTACACTAATTTGTAGTACCTATAGTAGTACTATAGTAGTACCGAAATTCATTGGCAATACAAGTAATTAACACATCACTTTTAAAAGAAAATCTGTATATACAAATATGTGTCAAATGCATGCACATGCATACACATACACAAACACACACACACACACATAATTAAACACACAAAGCACTCGGGTGATGGTGGTGATTGTGTGTGATTGTCTGGGGGTCTGTTTGTTCAGTGCCAGTGAGAGAAAGCACTTGGCACAGGCCCCTTTCCGCCATCTTATGCCCAGCTGGCACTGTCCTGACAAAAAACACCCCAGTGCATTGTCATGAACTTGCCTCCATAATGGAAGCTCCTGTGTATAGTCCATGTGTGCATTTGCAAAAAAGACACAAAAAACCTGAGAGTCATCTGAGATGAAGGCTGTGAGAAAAAAAAAATTGGGACAGAAAGACAGAACTTCTTGGCAAGTTGCACTTTTCCAGACTGTCTAGATTGACCTATGAACCTTTGTGGCTGAACTGAATGCAAATAGCACTGACTTCCTCCCACTAAATTCTACAGGTTATTCAGATGAGCCTCACATTAACAAAAGCACCCAGGCTGAAGCCATAGGCACAGATATAGGCAATGGGAGAGCCAGGTTTGTCCTAAGACCCTTACACTACATCAGTGACAATGAAATCAACAACACTTCTATGCAAACATCACCAAGGTATGTATGTCTTTAAATGAAATTAAATTCCTGTGCTTGCATACACACAGAAAACAGTAAGCACTGACTTTGTTCTCTGCTTGTAGTTGATTCTAGACATACCAAACGCACCAAGAGCAGTTGTTCAGGCGGTAGTTATCAGTATAAATACCTTGGAAACAGGCGGGGGAAAAAATGTTCAAGCGATCTCGAGTTTTTTCACGGTCCTGGGAAACTCTTCTGTTGCAAGATCTGGAGCCACAGAGTTATATTTTTTATATTTATATTTTTCAATTAACCTCAGTGGGTTATTTATTTTAGGATTCCCCTCTTATATACTTTTATACAGATTCCTGCAAATCTCATAAAACATTTAACAAAGCAAAAGTAACCAATGAGATATATACAAATTAGTTTTTATATGACTTTTTGTTAAATCTGAATAATAAATAATGTTGATGTTAATGCTACAATTAATGCCAAGTTATTTTAATTAATAAGGTAGGACTTACATTTATACAATATACATTTTGTTACAATTACAAGCTTAGAAGTATTCTAATATGATAATGATACTCAGGTAAACCCATGGGAATCTGTAGTAAATAAGGTAATGTTCCTGATAATGAACAAAGCCACAGAAAGCCATTTAACACTGAGAAAACATTTATAATAAAATAAATATCCAAGTTGCCTCAATGCCTTAAACTCCTGCAGATTATCACAAAAACATTGTAAATGTATAAGTAATAAGGTATTATTTGTCATGCCGATGTCCCAAAACAAAACAACTACTTAGTATAGAAAAAGCATCTTTAAAATGCTTCTGTAGGTTTTAGCTTTCACTTGTGAGGAGTAATGGAGTATTTCTGGTTGCCTTGCAGGCACTTTGTCAGACAGCCAAAAGACCCAGAATGCTTCGCGAAAGCCCAGCTGTGTGAGTTAACTGTTGAGAGGCAAACCCTCTGCACTGTCCCAAACAAATACAGCAAAATGCATTCAGACTTCATAATGATTCCGTGAGGAACCAATGTAAAACTTTTTAAAACTTTTGGCTTTGGTCTTTTTTATTCCTCTGTACTGTATTCCTTTGTCTGTAAGATTTTTGTTTGCCTCTTTTAGAGGGGAGTCTTTCTTTATGGTTTAGCAGTAAAGTTTGCATTGCTCTATTACTGTATGTTAGGCCAACTATTCAAGCCAAACAAACCACAATAAGTTGATTGCAGTTTCTTTCTGAAATCGATTATCTTATGAAATCAACACTGAAGTCATGTTCAAGTGGAAAGTAGCTGGGTTGTACAGAGTCACTTCAAACAGTCTATTGTATGGTTGAGAAGAGAGAGATCCATCTGTTAAAGCAGTTTGGACCTGTACCCTAATCCACCTGGTTTATATTTCTCTCTCTCTTGTGCTCTATCTTGTTCTTTCTCCTTTCTCTCTCTTGCATGTGCTCTAGTGTCCTGAGATCCCAGTCCAGTGAAACACACACACACACACACACACTGCTCTTTCACTTATGCATCTGGTACACACCTGTATTAGTACAGCTATGTTTTACCAGGCAGAAAAGACACAGGCACAGCGAAGGAAACGGAGAGGCAGCAAGAAGACAATAAAAAATAGGGCAGAAGCACAGTAATCTTGTGTTGTGAAGCCATTAGACATACGAAAGTGGCTAAAATTAAATAAATAATTTAATCTATTAAAAACGTAAACCAGTAAATATATCAGTGGTGCACATTCAGAGGAAATTACAATAAAAGATAAGTATAATTAAACCGAAATGGGTGTAGCTTACGAGAGTATGTTAATTTTCATTCATTTGGGCATTGGCTGGACAAGGTCAGCAAAGAGAGTAGGCACTGGTGCCACCTTTTGGTCCAACTTACACATTGGAGGTGTTTTTAACCTAAAGTGCTTTTACATCTCTGCATACTTACATTCCTATGCTTTCTTTTGAAAACATCACAATATTATGAAAAGATCAGAAACATCAAAAGAGATAATTCAACTTATCACAATATTGATAAATGCTTTTGTTTTACAAAAAGAAAAAAAATGTCATTGAGACAAAATACAAGACCCTATTAGAAAGATCTACATTTGCCATAAACAAGTATGGCCTGCATGTTGCAATAATGTCTTTCACACCTATTGGAGATGGGCATTTAATAAGGGGTCAACTATATTAATGTCACAGGCATACTGCTCAAGGACAACAAATGCCGAGAGAACTTCTAAGGCACTTGTAAGGTATAGAATGTATACCTTATAGAATGTACTTAGGTATATTTAGGTATAGAATGTACCTAATAAAGGTACAATGGGAAACACAATTGAACACAACTGGTAAAAATATGAACACAATTGGTAATAAGAATGACATTTTTGTCATTTCTACCTGAATATACTGATTATGATTTAATGACAATATTACTAAAACAAATAAAAATGGTTATACGATTAAGACATAAAACTGACACAAAGCTGAGTATCACACATTTCATTCTGACTTTTGTAACCAGCAGTGATAATACAACTATGATACCAATTCCACCCTGCAGGTTCATGTATGCACAGCCTAAACCCACACTTGTGACTCATAAGAATAATATCTAAGCCACAGCTTGAAACCTCAAACCCACAATACAATCAGCGGTGCAGCGGTGGCCTAGTGGTTAGTGAGTTGGCCACAGAATCGGAACCAGTAAGTTACCCTGAGGTACCCTTGAGCAAGGTACCGTCCCCATCGCTGCTGCCAGGGCAGCTTTCACCTGCTGCACGATGTGTGTTTGTGCATGGGTTAAATGCAGAGGTCCAATTTCGTTGTGGTTCACTGTGTGCTGTGCTAGGTGTTCTCACAATGACAAGAATAGTCACTTTCACTTTCAATCAGAGCTGAACACAACTGACGAAGGTATGTATGACGCATTTCCTATAATGCAGACACACTAACCAGGGTTTACACAGTTTGCACTTTTCACTCAGCTTAAAACATCTATTCTCAGTTTAGTTTTCTGTTCCTGAAATGCATTGGAATATGAAAATCAAGTTTACTTAGCTGAATAAATAATGAACAATGATACTTGACCAACAACAATCTAAAACTAATAGTTAAACAGGTGTCTCTTTAAATAAGTCAGACTCCACATCCTTTTGCAACAACATTATCATCCCTATTTATGTTATTAAGCAACCTTTGCTCTAAACTAAACCTTTATAAACATGCTCTGGTAGCTAGGAGCCGTGCTAATCCTTTGCAGATAAGACTGGGCAACACTATGCTATGTGCCATCCAGCCAGTGAGAGCTATGCCAATAAGGCAGTGCAATGGACCTGATGTATCCATGGCAGCAGACAGGTGCCGTCTGGGTCACAGGGTAAATAAGTGCAGGGCCTCCTGGACAGCAGGAGGTTTAATATATATGAATGGTACGGCACCACTGACCCCTTTAACACACACACACACACACACACACACACACACACACACACACACACACACACAAACACACAAACACACAAAACTATGGCTATTAATAATTCCACTGTGACTCCAATGACCCCACAGACACTCTCACATTTGCTCTACATTTGCACTCTGACAACTGCTAGAGGTGCAGCTTTGCTTTACCGCTCATAAATAACTATTTACATTATGGTATCTATGATCCTTCTGGTTCACACATACATACATAATGACCAGCTAGTGCTTTTGGGTTAGCAAATTAGGATGGTGATTAATAAATACACTTATTAAATCATTAACAAAACCTTGAATAAACACCTCCAAAAAAGTTCTCTTTAGAATACATTAGACTACTACTAAATCCTTTTCTCAAAAAGGTTAAAATTCAGCAAAAGAACTTTTAGGTTGAAGTAAAATTATTTTAGACCACGTATATTTGTTTGTTCAGCTTGACCTTTTCACACAAACAGCTAACATAATAAATTATGTCAAAACTAGCATCTTGCCAACAGCAAAGTATCGATAGTGATTAAAAAAATAAAAGTTATCAAAAACCTAGTAAACAACAATATGATGAAGAAACTAAAATTACCACAATCCTTGTCTATGAAAATCTGAATCATTTGAGGCAACTACAGCAAATAACACAATTAAAACAAACTCACTAATTGATTAATTGTTATATTGAAAAAACATAATGAATCAATGTGCTCAGCATAAAAGAAAAACATTTTAACCTAGAAAAGCTAAGCCTAATTTCTCAACAACTAAAAATATTGTGTTTATTGGTTTATATCCCGTAAAAAAGGAAAAACAAAAAAGTATTTAGATGCTGTATAAGTTATTTAACTTGTATTAGTCAGTAAGCAGAATGAAAATCTGTTTTAAATTTGAATGTTTGAAACGCAGTCTATTTTTGCAGTTTAATCATATGGTTTACATTTATTTTATTTGGGTGGAAACAAATCAGTATTCATTTTTCTGAACTGAAAACAATCCCCTCTTAATTGAGGGGATATTTCTATATTTATTCAATATTATTCAATATTTCTAGTGTAATTATTGTAATCAGTGTGAATATACATTGACATACTTTGGCAAAATACAAAAAAAATTAAAAATCCCTAAAAATGGCTTTAGGGGCTGAGCCTCACAACATGGCTTTTCCTGTCCAAGTCTGCTGGGTCCTTTTTTCCAGGCCTCCTAGTTGCTATGAGAACACAGAAAAGAGGCGGGTTTTGACATTTCACTACTGAGGTGAACAAAAGCAAAAGTGCTGAATAAAGCTGCTAGATGTACTAGCACTCGACAAACCTCCCTAAAACTGGGTTATAACGGGTGTCTCTGGGTCCAGTTCCCTCCAGAACTGCCCCTGCCAAATAGTACATGGAAAAGAAACAGAGGCAAACTGAGCGCCAGAAGTCAGTTGCTGACCAGCTCTGCTTTCATTTCAAAGCCTCCCTTTAATGCATTTTTCCTGATAACTTTATACTGGGCTAATAAAAACAATGCAAATGCTTTTGTCATTTGCCTTTAGCTTATTAATAGAAACCAAACCATTAGAAGGCTGAGAGAACTTGAGACTGAAACTGACCGCTAATACAGTCCCGATCAAAAGTTTGACCACTTGACAAATGGCAAAAAATCATATGTTGCATGGTTGCAACTTAACAAGGTTCCAAGTAGAGCTACATGCTACAAGAAGAAATGGGAGTGAGACAAAACATTTCTTTGAGCATGCAATTTATTGAAAACAACGCTTAAACTGAAACAGGCTGTTTTACAGCTGATCAAAATCTTAGGCCCACATGCCTTTAAAAGGCCAAATCTGTGCAAAAATGTGGATTCATTGCCATTTTCTGTCAGGTAGTCACACTGTCATGATGTTCTGATGGTAAAGGCAAAAAAAAACTTTCCCTTTTTGAACGTGGTCGGGTTGTTGAACTGCATAAGCAGGGTCTCTCGCAGCGTGCCATCGCTGCTGAGGTGGGATGCAGTAAGATAGTCATTTGGAATTTCTTAAATGATCTTGAGGGTTATGGAACAAAAAAGTCAAGTGGAAGACCCAAAAAAATTTCACCAGCACTGAGCCGGAGGATCCAATTGGCTGTCCGTCAAGACACTGGACGATCCTCAACCAAAATGAAGGCCGTTTCTGATGCCGACTGCAGCCCTATAACCATCAGACGGCATCTGAGACTTCAAAAACAAAAAACATCTTCAAAGGCCTCGTTTCCTTGAACGCCACAGAACTGACCATTTGGACTTTGCAAGAGAGCACCAAACATGGGACACTGAAAGGTGGAAGCAAGTTTTATTCTCTGAAGAGAAAAAGTTTAACCTTGATGATCCTGATGGTTTCCAACGTTACTGGCATGACAAGCAGATCCCACCTGAGATATTTTCTACGCACCACAGTGGAGGGGGGCCATAATGGTCTGGGGTGCCTTTTCCTTCAGTGGAACAATGGAGCTTCAGGAGGTGCAGGGGCATCAAACGACCGCTGGCTATGTCCAGATGTTGCAGAAAGCATCCCTCATGACTGAGGGCCCTCGTCTATGTGGTAACGACTGGGTTTTTCAACAGGGCAACGCTACAGTACACAATGCCCGCAGGACAAGGGACTTCTTCCAGGAGAATAACATCACTCTTTTGGACCATCCTGCGTGTTCCCCTGATCTAAATCCAATTAAGAACCTTTGGGGATGGATGGCAAGGGAAGTTGGACAACAGTTCCAGACAGTAGATATCCTTCATGTGTCCGTCTTCACCACTTGGAGAATGTTCCCACTCACCTCATGGAAACGCTTGCATCAAGCATGCCACAACAAATTTTTTAAGTGATCAACAATAACGGTGGAGCTACTCATTACTGAGTTCATTTTTGGAACTTTGATTTCTGTTTTGGGGGGGTTTACGGATTTGTTTGGAGGTGTGGTCCTAAACTTTTGATCAGCTGTAAAACAGCCTGTTTTGGTTTAAGTGTTGTTTTCAATTAATTGCATGCTCAAGAAATGTTTTGTCTCACTCCCATTTCTTCTTGTAGCATGTTGGAGCTCTACTTGGAACTTTGTTAAGATCCAACCATGCAACATATGATTTTTTGCCATTTGTCAAGTGGTCTTAAACTTTTGATCGGGACTGTAGAATGGAACTATGTGAGAAATAGACAGTTTCCTAATGATCTCAGCAAACAGCAAACCTAGTGAGTAAAACGACATAAACTATAAAGGCTAACATGAAATTATCCCACAGTTTTTGCAATGAGAGCATTAATATGCTGAGAAAGGAAACACTGAGGTTTTAACAGATTTTCATTCTGCGAGATCTCTGGAGTGTAATGTTGGAACATATAATGCTGAACCGGCACAGACTTACTGTTTTTTTTTTCTTTTTCTTTTCAATTATTAGGCTCCATGTGTATTTTTTCTTGCCTTGTCAAATATATTTTTTGTTCTTCTTTAATTTGGAAAAATCAAAAGAGCAAAATTGATAATAAATAGCTTCTCTGAAGTTTTGAGTGAAAATGGTCAAATTACAAATGCAACCCTCGAACCTTATTTTTTAGGCTATTTTCAGCTCTAGTATTTTTTACAGCCAGGCCATTATTCAAAGGTTTCATTTAAAAAGACATTATTAGTTGCCACAGCTAACTTGAATGTGATATGACAATACTTGTCACGGTCTGTTGTGCCCGTGGTTCCGGCCGGGCACGACAGATGGCGCTCTGTTCTGACTGAGCACACCTGGGCTTGTTTAGACACAGGTGTGCGTCATTGGGGCTGCTATTTAAGCCCCAGTGTGTCAGAACAGAGCGCGGTTCATTAACAAGGCTCTGCCTTACAGTTAATGGTGGCACTGTTTGGTTGTTTATGTTAATAAAAGTTACGTTTTGGAACCCTGGCTCTGCGTTGGCATCCTTTGAACTCCCCGCCACGTTACAGAATGAACCGCCAGTAACTGGACGTCGCGAGCCATGAGGGCGAGCAGGAGACGCTGCAGCTGATAAAGGCCTGGAAGATGGAGGCAGCTGCTCTGGACCTCCATGAGCATTTGAAGGGTGAGGAATGGGTGCAACGGACGGCAGCGGCCACGGCCAAGGAGCTCGAGCGCCGTCTGAGGAATGTGACGTCGCTGCTCCCACTCGGTCCCACCCTGGATCCCGAGCTACGTTTGGATCGGTTCGCGCTGTTCCTCCGGATGCTGGTCTCCATGGCTGCATGGGCGCAGCGCTATCTCAACATGGTGAACCGCGTGTTGTTTTCTGCAGGCGACATGAAAGGCGAGGCTTCGTGGACGGCTGGCGTCACGCAATGCGAAAGCACGGCGCAAGCCGCGGCGCGTGCCACCTAACGCGGAAGCACGGCACAAGCCGCACGGCACGCTGCCTAACGCGCCGCAACGCGGAAGCACGGCGCCCACAGCACCGCACGCGGCTCAACGCGGAAGCACGGCACCCACAGCGCCGCACGTGGCTCAACGCGGAAGCACGGCGCCCACAGCGCCGCACGCGGCTCAACGCGGAAGCACGGCGCCCACAGCGCCGCACGCGGCTCAACGCGGAAGCACGGCACCCACAGCACCACACGCGGCTCAACGTGGAAGCACGGCGCCCACAGCGCTGCACGCGGCCCAACGCGGAAGCACGGCCATAAACGAGCCCTGCACCCCTCAACACCAGGGAACGGCAAAGAACGCCACCTGCAACCAGAGAAGTGAGGCAAAGGCAAAGAAGGCCGTTCCTGACACCGAGAGCAGGAAGACGGTGGAGACCACTTCCTGCATCGTGCAACTGGAGAGGTTGACCAAGAAAGCCCTTCGCAACAAGGAAAGCGACATCAAGAAGTCGACCCCCAAACCCACCACTAACCCGTCTGCCAGGCTGAAAGCAGAGAAGAAGCAGCTCCAGGTTAGTGGGAATTTTAAAATGAAAGTTCGGGTACAGATGCAGATTGAACATGAGGCTGCAGTAACCATTCAGGCGCAGGTGAGAAAGCACTTAAGCAGAAAACACTACCTGAAGCTACTGTGGGCAGTCAGGACTGTTCAGCGACATTACCGAGCTAATAAGATGATGAAGCAAGAGATGAGGTCTTTGAAGGAGAAAAAGATGGCTGCGGTTGTTCTGCAAGCCGCATTCCGAGGGATGAAGGCCAGACAGACCCTGAAACAGAAGCACCAGGCTGCCACAGTGATACAATGTGCTTACAGGGCTCACTGTGCTCGGATGCGTTATCTATGCAAGAAATATGCTGCTGTTGCCATCCAGCTTAGGTATCGCTCCACACTTGATGCCAGAAAAGCAAGAGAGGTCTCCAGAGGAAAGCTGCAAGCTGTGATGGGGAACCAAAGAGAGAGGCTGGAGGGAACGGATGAACAAAGGGACCAAACCGCATGCCAGGCAACGAGGAGAGCCAGGACCAGTCAGGAGAAGTTAGAAGCTAAAGTAGCAGCTATGGAGGAACAGCTGAATCAGATCAGGGCAGAGCTGAGACAGGTGCAAGACCAAAACGCCGCTCTACAGGCAGAACTGGGAAGAGCCAGGAGAGAGACCGGTAAACCCACTGAGCTGCAAGACCCATCCAGAGATGGTCAAGGAGGGCAGGTAATGCACAATTTTGTATGTTTGATTATGGACAAAAAACCCAGTACCCGCTGTGTTTCTGAGAACCTGGACTCCATGAGATTCACCCTGCAGGCACCTAGGGCAGAGTGTCACAGGGCCAAGAACGATTCTTCCATGTTTAGCTCTTTTTCAGACTTTCAGGCCAAGGTTTTCCAGTGGGTCGGACCATTCCTCATGGGACCCAGTTGGCGAGTCGGGGAGAGTGACAAGGAAGTTCCATGCGGCCAATTGGTCGGTAGAGGTACCCGTAATTAAGCCTCTTCTGAAATCACTCGCATTGATTACTGATTCAGAACACGGAGAGAGAAAGCCTCGGGTGGAGATCCTGTCCACAGATACCTCAGGCATGATTTCTGGAAGAGACTGCCCTCCCTGGATCTCTTCCCTTGTTTTAGTGAATTCAGTAAATAAAGTCACAGAAATCGAGTCTAGGTCCTCTGCGGTACTCAATTCCCTTGACCTTAGCCTTTCAGTGAGTGATCCAGAGGAGGAGTGCTCCAGAGGCTTTGTGGGAGCTACTGGTGATGACAATCCAGCAGCCCAACCTGATGTGCCTGTGGAGGACCCACAGACACCAGAGGCTCCGGAATTAGTCGAACCCCCTCCTGTTCAGAAGAGAGGAGCAACCCAGGTTGCCATGGGTAA
Organism: Hepsetus odoe; assembly: GCA_017165825.1. NCBI lineage: Eukaryota > Metazoa > Chordata > Actinopteri > Characiformes > Hepsetidae > Hepsetus > Hepsetus odoe. Next base: position 8,797,502 of record CM029372.1, on the reverse strand, counting down.
GGTTAGTACAAGCAAAGCACAAGTCATCATGCCTCTTAGAGAGGGAAGCACACAGTTACCCAGGCCTCCCAAAGGCCAGCAGTACCAGAGGAGAGCAACAGCGTTCACTGCAGCAGTGGAGGGATACCTTTCCTTTATTGCTGCCAGTGCACCCAAAAGAGTCTTCACGCAAGCTGTTCTTCCCCCGAACCTCCTGCTAAACGCCCGGGTGAATATCATCCCAGTTAGCGCAACACTACAACTAAACTCCAATCCGCACCTGATTGTTCCAGAAGGGAATTGTGCTTTACCAGCCACACTAACTCCAGCCACCATGCCCCTAACACATCCACTCAATCAGTCTTCTCAGAACTTGCAGCCTGTGTATGAAGACGAGAAACGGCACACCTCAGATGACGAAACGATAGTCATGACAAGCGAGAAGGACAGAGACCGGAGGCGAAGCACGCATGGGGTAACTAACTCTTCCCCTCCTAAGCACAGAGATTCTCCTGTATTTGGCTGTTTTTCAGGTGATGACCAGACAAGGTTCGAGAGCCAATCAGATGAGTCCTCCAGAGGCCCCACTACAGAGTCAGAGAGACAGGTGACAAAGGAAACATGGGACAGCAGAAAGACACCAAAGATATGGATTGAAATGCTAGGATACCCCTCACCACCGCCAGGACCCTTGGCCAGAAGCCCCTTTTTGTTGAAATTTGGGTGTTTGTGGGCCTGGCTGGGTGCCCCATAAAGGGGATTGTTCCAGTTTAACTGGGTTTTTGTTTAGCCTCCCCCCTGAGGTCCGGGTCAGCTGTTTTGATGCCTCAGGAGTTGCGTTTTTTTGGGGGGGGGGCTACTGTCACGGTCTGTTGTGCCCGTGGTTTCCGGCCGGGCACGACAGATGGCGCTCTGTTCTGACTGAGCACACCTGGGCTTGTTTAGACACAGGTGTGCTTCATTGGGGCTGCTATTTAAGCCCCAGTGTGTCAGAACAGAGCGCGGTTCATTAACAAGGCTCTGCCTTACAGTTAATGGTTTTGGAACCCTGGCTCTGTGTTGGCGTCCTTTGAACTCCCCGCCACCGTAACAATACTGGAACCAAGATGTTATAAATTCAGTTTTCATTTTCAATACAGATAGCAACAGTTCAATTCTAAAATATTAAAAGAAAGTGTTACTTTATTCTCTGTGAATATGTGAATATAGAATGCTAGAAAATAAGGGTAAGAAAAGGTAAGGGAAAAAAATATACACTTTATAATTTTATTATTTATTTTCAAAGTAATTCAGTTTTACATTCAACTTTACATCAACTGTTGTATTTCTTTATATATTGACAGATCAGTCAGGTCAACTTATGCATGCTATGTTTTTTCTGCTAAAAGATCCTTAAAAATTCTTCAAACTTCAAATCATATACACATATGAACAAAAGAATATCTGAATATCTGAGTAAGCATAGTAAATCTTAAAGGAGAGTCCAGTAATATAATGAATTGACAGAAACTATATCTCACTTTCAGATGGCATATGCAATTAGAAACACCAGATGAAGCATATCTATAAATTTAATCCATTCTTCAACCCCTAATGCAGTTTCACTCTCAACCAATCTTGATCCCTGTTGCTAACTGCACATATTCCATGATACAAGAAACAACCAATCTGAAGGTGCCTCCCTATGTGTTCTTCTTTCACTGGGTAATTAAAGCTCTGAAAACGCAAGGAAAGATGCCATTATTAATCATAATTAGGCTACTTGCCACTGTGGAGCTGTCACATCTTAGAGAGATACCGGCCAGCTGGTGCCCTTGCCTATTATACTTTGAACCAAACCAAGCCAGAACCACACCACTCCCCCCTTTCAGTGCCAGGAGAGCTATGAGCAGTATAGATGATGAGCTGAGAGAGAGAATAAAAAAATCTAATAATTTTTTTTCTCATTTCAGGTCTTCCGAATCATATGGGTAAATGGCCTAAGAGAAGTCAAGTCTCACTGTGGTTTTGACTGATTTAACAGAAATACAAAGTCTCAGAGCCCCAGGAAGATTACTCGAGGTTTAGATGACTATGTTTCTTTAACGTTTTCCAGTAATCATGGTCACGATAGGTAGCAAAAGACTTTGTTATTCTTTAGTTTGATTCCTTGATCAAAACAATCTTTTTAATCTCAAAAAATATTAAACTGGAAAGTCAATAGCCAGCAAAATACACTATCACATCATAGAACATGCTTTTGTAAGAAACATGCATCACCTCTTTTGTGTATGTACATCTGTATGAAATAGTTTGGGCATCATTAAAGATGCTGTGATTTTCGCTGGGAATGACAACTCAGGTTGGACGTTTTGGAGACAATGTTTGGAGAAGAAAGATTGCATTGTTTTGGACATGTACAGAGTAGAGACAAGGATTATATTGGGAGAAGGATGTTGAAAATCAAGCTTTCTGGCAAGAGGAAAAGAAAAGGAGGTTTATGGATGTGGTGAGACAGGACATGCAGGTGGTTGGTGTGAATGAAGAAGAAGAAGAGGCCCGGAAGAAATGGAAATGGATGATCCGCTGTAGCAAGCCCTAAGTGGAAGCAGCTGAAAGAAGAAGAAGAAGAAGAAGAAGAAGAAGAGGAAGAGGAGGAGAAGAAGATCCTTTACGTTAGTTGAAAAAGTAAATAGAAGCCCTTACAGAATTTGCAATTTTAACATGACAAATACATTGTAATGCATAATTAACTTTTTTTTGCTGAATTTAATAAACAAGATGTTATCCACTAATGCTATTCTATATCTACATCATTCTATATCAGTATATACACTGAAGGATCATCAGAAAGTAGCATTAACTGTGAGGAAATATTGAGGGAATGGAAAGAAGAAAAAAATTCTTCTAAATGTCAACAAATCCTGGAGACTATTGTCAAAAAAAAAGACTAAAAGACAACTTGTAAAATGAAAGACAAATTGTAATGGCAAGAATACTTACTTAGATCACTTACAAACGGCAAGTCTTATGGGGTTTTCCCACTATGCAATGGTTAGTGCCTACCAGAGTGGTCCAAGGAACAAACACTGGTAAACCGCACAACAAGATCATGAAGGCCTGCCAAATTTCACAGATGCTCTCCAAGGTTCAGTGATGCTCACTGGGAGTGAAGGAGAGCCCTTATGTTCCAATCCCAAAGAAGAGTTATGGTAAGTACTATTGGTTGAAAAAGTTAATTCAGCTATGATAGAAAGGTGTCACACAGTGCATAGCATCACAACAACAAAAGAGTTCAAGAGCTGACATGGCCTTTGAATTTCTTGTAACTCATTCTAAACAAGCATCAGTGCCATGTGCTGAACCAAATGGTCTGATCCTACAAAATCCCTGACTTTGTGCAAGAGTACCTATTAGAATTAATGCTGGTTTGAAGGTAAAATGTAGTAACACCAAATATTGATTTGATTTAGATTTTTCTTTTGTTCGCTCACTTTGCATTTTGTAAACTGATAAAAAGAAACAATTGTTATTTATATTTCTGAAAGCATTCTTTGTCTACAGCATTTTTTCACACCTGTCTAAAACTTTTGCACAGTACTGTATAGCCGAAATATAACCAAAGATACAAACAAAGGCACCACTGTTGCAATGGAGATTACCCATGCGAATGACTGATGCTCTGCTTTGACTCATTTGAGCGCCATCTACCCTGACATAAGCTCCCCCCAAAGGCACCACTCCTGGGGTGCTCAACCTTACCTCCCTCGGCGCTGGACCTCTGAGGGGAGACCAAACGAAAACCCAAAACCAAAACCCAAAACAGCCCTCTTAATGCGGCACATGACTAGAACCATCCTCAGGGCCAAAACACAAACATGAGGGGACCTCAGACTAGCTCCGGCCCTGTCCAGGGATGCAGGCGGTGGCGAGGGGTACCCCAGTTCACCTATCCATGGGCAGCTCGGTCTCCAGGGTGGGAACGAGCGTGATCTCTGACGTCAACCGCTTCAGACAACGCTTGAGTTCCTTGGCTGTGGCCGCCGGTGTCCGTAGCACCCACTCCTTACCCTCCAGATGCTCGAGATCCGGAGAAGCAAAGCCTGTTGATGCCCCTGTTGTCCAAGACCTTATTAGCTGCAACGTCTCCACAACACTGCCCGCTGCCGCACACAACACTTGCTCTTCTTCACTCCCATGGCTAGCTATGTCCAGAAGGTCAGTCATTTCTGTAACGCTGGAGTGCTGTGGATAGGACATAAACGCATAGCCAGGATGCTTGTTCTTAGCTTTATTAAACAGAGTGCACGTAACCAAAGATGCAAACGAAGGCACCACTGTTATAACGGTGACCACTCGTGCAAATGACTGATGCTCTGCTATGATTAATTGGGGCTTATAAATGTGCCCTGATGAGCCCAGGTGTGCTCAGTCAGAGAGCCATCTACCGTGACAGGGAATAAGAAGAATATAAAGAAGAGTATAAAATGGGAAGGTAAAATACATAGTGACAAACCAGGGAAATCATATTTTGGTTTGGTAAAATTACTCAAAAGAACTATATGCATGAATGCTAAGACTTCTTTTATTGAAATGGAGACTTTTAAGTTAAGATAAGTAATTAATTTATCATATGACTGTTCATGAAACCAGATTAATAAATAGCTGATTTTCATTAGTAATAGCAATGCACCAATGCCACTTTTACCCTTATTAATTCCTGATGAATTTTGATTCTCAAACATTGGTTCACAAACAATACCAAGAATCACTAACAATACAGTAGTTACATGTAGTATTATAGTATTACAATGCTAACTCTATCTAGCCAACATAACTCTTATGTGGCTTTAAATCCTGACGAACACCATTCCAATTTTTAAATATTGTATTTTATTAATATCAGTCTGTGTGGTTAATAAAAAAATTCTGGTCATATTTAAAAATAACCATTTTTAAAAACAGGAGAGTCTAGAGTAAAAATACGTTCAGTTTCATGTCCAAATTTGAAATAAGTCATGTCTCTCACATGCTTTAAAAGATGCAGATTCTAAGCTTAATATCAGCACCGATCATTAAGATCATCTGATGTAGCTGATTGACAGAGGCACCACTGCAGTGGGGAAAAGGTGAACAAAAGCACAGGCCTGAAGAGAGCGATTCATTCCCTTCATCTCTCTAACATTTCTTAATTTGATAATGACATACAGTACTGTGCAAAAGTTTTAGGCAGGTGTGAAAAAATGCTGTAAACAAAGAATGCTTTCAGAAATATAAATAATGATTGTTTCTTTTTATCAGTTTACAAAATGCAAAGTGAGCGAGTAAAAGAAAAATCTAAATCAAATCAATATTTGGTGTTACTACCGTTTGCCTTCAAACCAGCATCAGTTCTTCTAGGTACACTTTGTGCAAGTTAGGGATTTTGTAGGATTATAGTCGGTGTATGATCAACCAATTTTACCAAACAGGTGCTGATGATCATCAATGTCACACGTAGGTTGAAACACAGTCATGTTTGGAACAACCTATCAACCGAGTTCCTTTAAAATCTGTGTGCAAGTGTACCTATAATAACTGATGCTGTTTTGAAGGCAAAGGGTGGTTACACCAAACATTGATTTTAGATTTCTCTTTTGTTCATTCACTGCATTTTGTTGATTGATGAAAATAAATGATTAACACTTCCATTTTTGAAAGCATTCTTTGTTTACAGCATTTTTTCACACCTGCCTAAAACTTTTGCACAGTACTGTAGATACCTTTATCGCAGACTGCAAAAACACTACATAGCAGGCTAGGAGTATTGTTAAAAAATACCACACAAACACTTAATTAAAGGGGCTAATGTGAGCCGCAATTATTTCCTTTTAAATCCACACACTCAATCATACGCCTGTAGGATTTCTTCAAAAAGGTCCTAAAAGCACAGAGCTTAAAACAAGAACTTGGACTGGACTAGTACAGTTTAGCTAAGGCTAAACCACCCACACCAAGCCTAGTTCCTTCACAGAAGTGGGGACTTATGAAAGTGAAAGTGACTATTATTGTCACTGTGAAACGCAGCACAGCACAACAACATTCAACCTCTGCAGTTCACCCACCGCCCAGGGGAGCAGTGACAGGGATGGTACTGGGACATACAGGGAGGGAATCGAACCCACAATCTTCCAATCCAGGGCCAAGCACTAGACCACTGCTGCCCTATGCTGCACCTTATAATAATTGTAATCATTGAAAAGAAAAATGAATGGTGATAATAGCAAAAGGAACAACATGGCTTTTACAAATAAAGGAACAATTTTATTGCCTTGACCATAACCCTTAAACTAGCTTTTGCACCCGTGGAGTGGCCACTGTCATTAACTGCCAATAAAAGGTTGCCTATCAACACTGGGGTGGTTACCCAGCAGTCCCAGCTCATTACACTGCAGACTGTGCAGTACAAGAGGATCAATTGGTTTGTAGTTAGTGCATCTGCCATTTGCCATTGATTGTGGGGTTCATCGGGATACAACATTATAAGCTCCAGGATAAATGAGCTGACATGCCTATTGGCAGTTTAGGGAATCTAGTGTCAAATATCTTGTTTTCTGGCTCCCAGCCCCAATCAAGGACCTGTTCGTTCCCTATTCAATACACTCTTGGCTTCCCTCTGAGTTTTGAGATGTTCAAAAGATTGTTAGTAAACAGTCCTATATCAGGCCTACACAAGACCACAGTAAAGAGCAGTTACTCTTGACCCCTGTGACCTCTATCTTTTAGGAAGCACCAGGCTTCCACATTTACTAAAGTGGAAATACAATCTTCTCAATGTTTGAGAAGGTGAGAAAAGGAAGACAGCTTTAATAACTTCATTAGGTCATTAAGGATTCCTCATCATGCTTTTTGTAAAAATTAATAAACCAGCTGTCTTCCAGCATTTCATCAGAGAGGACTTGTGGGGGCCACTAGTAGTTCCTCTGTCTCCATGACATTCTCTTTTACAGTCAATCAGTTTGTGGATTACATCCAGAGGGTTCTCCAATTCTCCTGGAAAATCATGTTTATGTTGGAGAAGACCCCCCTCCATGCTTAGACTGTCATCCTCCTGGGCTTGGTGTACCTAAAGACCAAATTAGAATGGACTCTAAATGGAATCGAAGAAATGGACCGGCCATGCCCATTGTGTATACTGCAAAGCTTTCTATGCCTGGCCAATTTCTTCTGACAGATTTCATTCCCAGTGGTGCAGCTCTGATTGGAAACTCCACAGCTGCACCTTCTTTTCATATATCCTCACCCAGAGGATTATTTATGATGTCGGGTAACTGGAGCTCATGACACTTAAATTAGCACAATAGCTGAAGAGAGAGGGTCAACTTGGATATTGACAGACATCTTCACATGGTCTTTTCTGACACTCCACCCGGACAGAGAACTTTATGTAGCCAGAGTAACCTTCCAGCACTCAACCACTGGTATGTTTCTTTTCCAGTGTCAGTTTGGGTATGTTCCCCCCTCGCCCCCAGAATAGGAAGCTGACATGGGGTCTCAGCAACAGTACAATTCAAATGGTATTGCCGTTAGGCATTGGAGAAACACCAGAGCACCTCTGGGCCTCTACTGCAGTCCATAAATGTGGTGTTGACCTTAGTAGGAGGCTGATGCCCTACTTCCAGCTTAGACAATGAATCTTGTTCTCCAAGTACATATTAGTGGAAGCAAAAGCTAGCTAATCGTTACAAAGGCCAAGCCTGAAACCTGTGCTCAGTAGTTCCCCGTTTAATTGTCCTTTAGTTTCCGAAGTGGTGCATCAAGGGTGGTAAATATTTAGCAAAATATAACCTATAACATTGCCGTGCAAAAAAGAACAAAAACTAATTTGCAATAATTTTTAATTGCATATTTCTCTAATTTTTTTTAATATACTTTGTTTGGCCAAATCTAATTAACCAAGACTACTAATACAGTAAGCTTGTGAAAACTGATGTTATCCACAATATGCTAATAAAAGCATATGAGTAATGTGATTATTCACCATAACATTTACTGTCCATGCTCAGGTCAAATCTACTACTACAGAATCACTTTTGCTACACTCACAGCAAAAAATAACTAACACTAAACTATTTGCTTAGTATTGTCCTTGTGTACCATAATCAATAATAATCTATTCAATTCAGTGATAGGGTGTGTTGTAATTCACAATGACTATGCTGCGCATGGACTACAAAAGAAAAAAAAATCCAGTGTTTGCCGTAAAACCACTTTAAATTCAGTAAATTCATGCCGAATGTATAAACGCAAAAATAGTGCAGATCCACCAGCCATGTTCAATTCTATGCTTTTTACTAAACTTCAATTCTATAACTACAATGTATTGCTAGAATTTCTTAATTCTCAGCCTTCAAATTGTTCCGGTAACTGTACATATGTAGTAGAAATTTGACAACACTACAACATAGAAAATAAACAGACTACACTGCAGAAATTAATATATGAAATGTAGACAACCTGTTTCAATAGATCTGTGTTCAGATCAGGTCTTTGCTCTTTCTAATAGAAGCCACTCATGTAAATTCACTTTGTAAAAAACCCATAAAAGTGTCCCTCTCCATGAGGACAGTGAGTTACTCACAGGAAAACAACTCTACTCCCAATGGAATTCTCAACCAAACAGGAAGAAATGGCCGAATCATAGAGAGATTTATTTTTATTTGCTTTAAGGACGAGGTTGAATCAAGAACTGCTTTTGCCTGCTGTATCTTTAAAGGACCTGAAGTTTTCTTGGCAGTGAAATGAAGAACTGCAAGTTCAGCCAAAATAGACAGTAAAGCAAAGAAGAGAAACATGCCAAAATGCAGGGGCAACTCAGTCCAGGGGCTCATTTTTCCTAAATGATTCACTCTGGAAAGAAAAGCGTTCCCCTGTCCTCAGATGAACTCCTCTCTCCATCAGCTCTTACAAGGAAATGATGGGGGAGGGGACCGAAAGGCGGACGCATACACATAATCCCTCTCTCCTTCTCCAGACCTCTTTCTCTCACTTGCAAACACATATGCATACAGACATAAACCCTTGCAATGCAGATTCTTGCTCAATTGCTGAATCAAGTCAAGCACATGAATGCTGTAAAAAAGTGACAATAAACACAAATGCCATTGTAAAGAAAACTGTTTTTATTGCATACCAAAACCACTACCAATAAAAGAAAAAACACTGCTGCGACACTTTGTGCCGCACCCGCACACATGCGCACACATACACGCGCACACACACACACACACACACACACACACACACACACATCATTATGTAGTTACTTGTGAACTTAAAAGCTTACAGACTTCACACAGGCTGACCTAACTCTTCAGAGGCACCCAAAGCAGCAAGCAGCAAATTCTACTTTCTATATCAACGTATAGTAGCACACACAAAAGATCCTGATGGCACAACCAAGGGGCTGCTTTAATGTGCTAAAAGAAACATTCAAAACAAAGAGAACGTGAAACCCTAAAAAAAACCAAGTAGTTTATCCTGGACATGTGTTAGAAAAAAGAAAAAAAGAAATCATCAACTGGAACTGGAACAGGGAGAACTTAAACTTACACTTCCTTATTCTTTGTATACAACTTAATTATATAACGTAATTCACAATACACGATATACAGATTATTAAATGTCTTAATATATTTACAGTTTCTTTCATTTATTTACTTTTTTAAGTCTGTGTGTCCCTGTGTCCTCAAATGTCCCCGGCAGGTCAAGTGAACCCTTATGTTTCACAGTTACACAGCTGGTTTACTCTCAGGGAAACTAAGTGCTAATTATTACAGTACCAGATCCTCTTGGAATATTGTCTGGATAACAACCATAAACAACATTTTTTTTGTTTTTCCAAGTAAATTCCTTTGGACGTTCGATGGACTGTATCTATCAGCAATGCTGACTCTGTCAGTTACATTCAGAACCTCCTTACTGTGTGTTTTTCTGTGAACTACCATAAACAAATGTCTCTGGGTGTCTGCAGGTAGAGCTGTCTGATGATTTTCAACTATTTTATATCAAATATGCATTAAGTAACAATTAGACCAATCCGATGGCTGTGTCCACCACAACCACAAATTATAAAATTATATATTACATATTCCTGTGGATAATGTATATTAACAGTTTTTAATAAATGTATAATGACATTTGTAATGGGTGTCTTGGTCATGACAAGTTGTTGTTAATACTAATACTTTACTGAATACATTTAATACTAATACTTACTGAATATACCATAAAATAATAATTTCGAAAAACTAAAAGAAAACCGTAACAAACCAAAAACACTGATTTTGCATCTTTTTTTCTTCTGACAAGCCAGAGGAGTAGAGTGTTTATCTTGGTGAAATATAGTGCTGAACCGATTACTCCCATCACTATAAAAGAGTGCAAATGGCACTGTGTTTGTCTAATGCAAAACCGCATTAATACTGAGACCACGATGAGTCAAAGCACCTAAATCCAGAACATCCACTGCCCAAAGCACTCCCACTGAACCACAACACTGTCTCTTATGGCCTGGTTACCCTCAACCATCACAAAGACCAGAAATCCACCCCAAACTGACGAGATACTCATCAATCCTTTAAGGTCAGACTTTTTAAAAAGGGGAGCAGCAAACTGGCTGTGTAGCTCAGCAATGTGTGACACAAGGGGATAGCACAGTTATCTGTGTCTGAGTTTGAGGAGGTGAGAAGGTGCACGCTCATTTCAAAGCTTGGGAGCAAGGCGCTCACAAACAAACAGATTCAAGGAGGTCAGGACGCCACGAAACCTGAAGAAGTACTTCACACTGAAGCAGACAGCTTTGCTATTTGCACCAACAGGCATATTTTGAATTAAAGCAACCCACATTAATCCTGCTGCAAACTGCAGGCTGGGTTAGGCTCTGACAGGCCCGAGGAGCTGGGTGTTAAGGAAGGATGTTTTATTTTTGAGCCGAACGACAGTAAAACAGCTCTTGTTGTGCGAGGCCGGCTGGAGTGAACCTGAAGAAGGTCTCGTTAGCATAATGTGCTGACAGGGCAGCGCAGCCCTGGAGTCCGGTCAGTGAACACCGACACAGGCGACAGGGAAAGAGGCAAAGCAGACGGACAGAGGACACAAAACACGGCCCACAAAGACAGCAAGAGCGGGCAGAGACACAGACCTTGGAGGTGGCTGAAGTCGGACTTTCCTCGGTGTGAGTGTTTGTTTGAGTCTGTGTGTCGAGGCGTCCCTCAGGCCGGTGGGAGGGGAAGGGGGGGGGTGTGTTTAAAACAAAACAAAAAAGAAACTGCTGAAAGTGTCGAGGCGAAAAGGCACCGTCAAGTTCGCGTCGGAGTCCAGGTCGTCTTGCGTGCGCGTCTCCACAAAGCGGGGGATAATCTCCTGCGCCGCTGAGCAGAGTTCACCGGGTTCCCTCATCCGCTCGGCGCGACCGTTACAAATTCAAACGAGTTGACGAGGCGGCGCGCGGCGCGTGCACGCTCACACAGCGAGCCGCTGTTCCCCACACACTCAGCACAGCAGCGCCTCAGCCCTGAGGGAAATCCTCACCTCTCTCTCTCTCTCACGGCGCTCAGCCCGCGCCTGGGCGGCCTCGGGAGTGTGTGGCAAGGCAGAGGAGTCATAACAGGCCGAACATTCGCATGAAATGAAGTAAAAAGTCCAAAAGTAATGGCAGCTTTCTGGAGCGTCTAATCTGCCTGCATGTGGAGCCTCTGCCAGCCTTGCTTTTAGCTTATATATGCAGCATTGCACTGTTTTATATGCCCTGTGTTCAGTTTAAAGTGCATCTAAACGTTGAACTAAACATTAAGGTCAAAATCAAAAAGGGCTGGAAGTCATAGTTCCTAGTTTTTAGAGGAGAGTTTTACACAACTGCTCTACAATCAAAAAGCAAAAGTGCATCTGTACCCTTTTCTGCCTTTGACATATTTTTACGTTGCTTCTGTTAAATCTCGATGGTTTTTATACTTACCGGCGGCCGAGTGTGAAGGTGAAGCTGCTTCACAGTTTCCGTGCCCCGGGCTACAACCACAGTAGAAGTGTTTTCATTCTAATTCTATTTTCCCTCTGATAATTACCTAAATAAGTTTTACTCCCAGCTAAATCTTTTGCTTCTTCAAGCTAGTAAGACTGCTGCCCTCATTCAAACTCTTGCGTGTGGTTTTAGTGCTGGGTGTCTCATGTCACTGTTGTGGCATGCCGTGACAGAGTAGGACACACGTCCCTGATGACCCGTCTTGTCTCGGAGACCCGGAGAGACTCTGGGACAGGCCTAATGAGATTATCCCAGCAGCAGCGTAACGGGCTGTGGGTGATGTCTTTCCTCCAATGGCCTGGTCATGTTGTAGGATCAGCAGAAGCAAGCAGCAACAGATTAACAGCCGAGTTGCCCTTTATTCCCTGATCTAGGACCGTCTCGTCCCAGGCCGATCCTGGCGTCATCATAAGAGATGCTGCAGATCTAACCCGGATTAACGTCGGCAGGGTTAGCCAGGTCTCTCAGCTCCAATAAAAAATAAAGCCTTTCTATTGATCTATTTGTTAACTTTCGTATGGTACTCAAAAGTTGGCCTGTTTAGGGAAAGGCATTGTGAATGAGCCTTTTGTGGTTCCACTGATTAACAGTGACCTAGAAATGTTTCATAATGTCCAGGTCTGGGAAATCTAAATGCCATCATCTGTCATCATCTGTCTCCATTTGTGCAGGTGAAGTTCAGTCTCTTGTTTTTAAAAATGAAATTTTGCTCCCTGTTTTGTCTATAACATTGTGCTTATTTTATTCTTTATTTAATGATAACATTCATCCCTGTGCCTTGTTGGGTAAAAGAAGTAGCCATTCAAGTTCACGTGCAAGCTAAATGTCTTGTTTAGATGGGGTAGAGACCAGATCAAATTTCAAATGACATTTACAAACACAGTGGAAAAAATATGCTGCTTGCTGTGATCAAAATCTAATCAATTTATAATCACACTTCTTTAGGTTGAGGCCTCTGAGGTCTCTCTCTCTCTCTCTCTCTCTCTCTCTCTCTCTCTCTCTCTCTCTCTCTCTCTCTACTGGATTAACAGGGATACTCAATAGCTCAAGCTGTCCTCTGCAAACAGATGTAGGGACTGCACAGATTTACAGACTGTTGACATCCCCTCTGCAAAGACACTCAGCTTCGGAGTGGCCATGAGGCATCGGCTACTGCTGAAACACTCTCAAAAATGAACTTCCTAAATAAATTGGCTGAGGCACACAGTTAGTAGAAAAACAGGCCGTTTGAATCTCTACCTCTTATATCGACACTTCTTAAACAAGGTTCCTCAGACTCCACACAAATCTTAGTTTTAAACCATCCTTTTAAAGGTTCTTCATGAAACTAAGCAGCCGAAAAATTGCTTCTTCTAAGATTGCTTATGAAATCTCTTATTGGCATTATATTTTAAGGAACCAATCAGAAAACTATAGATCAGTGGTTCCTGAAAGCAGTACTCAGGTCACTCATTCTTTGCATTTTTCTTACAAACCTGATCCCACATATCAGTAGCTTGTTTTATGAATTGAAACAGCTAGGTTAGATAAAAGCATAAAACTGTTATCGACTCAGCATTGTATGAAAAATCACCTGTAATAGAGGGAAGAGCTCCACTAAACCCTGTTATCAGCATCTACCTTGTCTTCATGATTTAAACCATGTGAAGGCATAGTACAAGCTACTATTAATGAGAGATTATTATTATCATCTGCCACTTAAGTAGTTGATGGGGATCTCTTTGATGATTCAGTTTTAAATCATCTTTAATGGAGTTGTCAGAACACATCCAGCTGATCAACAGAATCTTACGCAGACATTATGTTTCATTGGTGTACTTTTCACACTTGGTCGAAGGAGTTCTGCAAAGGGAATTCCATAAAGCGCAACGCAAATGCAACCTTTGATCATTTCAAGTTGAAACATGATGTGTAGATAGAGATGTCTGATTCATATATTATTCTCATCAGTTTGAATGCGATGAATTGGAGGAAATGAATTAGGTATAGTCATGCTCAAGGGAGGCATGCAATCAAGAGAGGCCCTTTAAACCCTCAACACTGTATGCAATTTAATACAGCAGTAACAGAATAACAGAGAAAATGTAGGAGACTAATGAGAGATGTGTTGGTCGCATGCTGTTTTCAAGGTCAAGTGCTGGGGAATTTTGTAGGAGTGGACTTAACAAAACAACATAGTACTTTGAAGTATCCAGATTTCAACAATATATTCTGAAGTTGCAATGATGGCTTTCCTTAATTCCATAATAAAACATAACAATGTGAAATGTTCAGCATATGTTTTAAATACATTTAAAACACATAGTGATAAGGCACAACTCAAAATAATCTGTAGAAATTTTAACTTCTTTACAATATTGTTTTCAGTGTAATTGAATTCTTAGTAACGTGTTCCGTTAAAAATCTCTCCCTTCAAGAAAGACTTGAATATGTTAAAAATATTAGTCCAACACATACAATCACTCATGCTATTAAAACAAACTGAAGTGATTAACATTGAGTATCTTGTTACAGTGGTACTTATCAAGAGATGGAATATATTAGGCAGCAAATGAACTGCCAGTTTGATGTACTGGAAGCAGAATAAATGGGGAAGCAAAGCATCTGAGTGCCTTTAAAAGGGTTATATTCTGATGCCTTGTTGATTCAAAGCATCTCCAAAACAGCAGGGTGTTCCTTTTATGCAGTGGCTAGTACCTACCAAAAAAACGTCCAAGGACAACTAATGAACAGACAACAGGATCATAAGCACCCAAAGCTCATTGATGTGCACGGGGTGTAAAGCCTATCCTGTGTAGTTGTCAGATAAAGAGGTATCAGAGCACAAATCTATAAATAAGTTAATGCTAGCTGTGATAGAATTGTATCAAAACACACACAACGCAGTGCAACTTGCTGTGTCCGAGTTTGTGTCATGGCAGACCAGTCAAGTCAAATCAAGTCAGTTTTATGTATATAGCGCCTTTTACAACTGTTGTTGTCATAAAGCAGCTTTACAGAGGGTGAGCCGAGGGTGACAGAGGCAAGGACAAACTCCCAAAAACAGGAGGAAGAAACCTTTGGAGGAACAAAGACTCAAAAGGAGAACCCATCCTTCTCTGGTTGACACCAGAAATAAAGAAGGAAAGAAACAAGGAGAAAGTACATTTCTTAAATTAATCAATTTAGTGATGAGTTCTGCTAAAAGAGTCCATTAGTGTCTGTAATTGGAAGCCCGGAGAGCTGATAGTGGTGGTTCTGCTAGAGTGGGTGAAGCTTTTGTTAATCTTAGTGGCAGCAGCTCAAGCAGATGATCCAAAGTCCCCATACTGCACATTTTCCAACAGGTAACATCTATATACCTATATATACTAATAGGCACATTAGCATCAGAGCTAGATTATGGAGCAATGGAAGAAAGTGGTTGGCTAAATGGGGGGGAAAAAACGTCATGTTAACACATCTGCCAGACAAGTACACTAAAAAAGAAAGTGCTGGCGCTTACGTTTAAATCATGAACTGCTTTTGTGAATGAACAAGAATGATCAGTTCAAGCATCCCTCACAAAAAAACTCAGCATGGGCTCATTACACATATTTATCTACTTTAGCTGGACCTTCAATAAGTGCAAAGAAGCTGTTTGTTGTGCTCATCTAAAGAGTGTGTTTGCCACACACCATGCTAGATTAAAAAATACATTTCAGCTTCTCTTCAGTAACGGTTTACCCGAACATATCATTTCTGTATCCAGCATGCTTATGCCTAGTACCTAGCACATTTTAATCCTAGCATATTTTAAGTCCTTGATACAGGGTGCAACAGAAACACTTCCTAGAACGCTGTTTTCTTCTTGGAAATCCTAACCAATGTGTGGTGGAGCCATTCTCTAAGCCGCCTGTTCTCTGAGGGATGAAGAAACTACTCTGCACTCTAGGACTCAAAATAGTTAAATCTAGTGAATGGCATTAGACTTCTTTTACCTGCTTGAAAAGGTAATCTTCTGGATAAAAGCTGTTTTTGAATTTAGGCACATCATGATAGAACATTATTACACCTGGTCCTGTTAAATGATCTGTGTGTCCTCCCACGAGATCCCTTCTTATACTTATATGGCTCCAGGAGCATGTTTCACACTTGGCAACAGACACTGTAAGTTGATGCCATCCTTCTTTTAGAAAAAAGGGTGAAAGACCATTCATCATACTTTGTTCCTTTTTACTGCAGTGTAGGCTTCAAGTTCCTGGCCGCATGAAATTTGTTATATATTTGGCACATCTGCTAAATGTGCCAAATAATGTAAAGATTTATATGTTTATTTATATTATTTATATGTTTATTTGCTATTTGATTTGTTGCTTGGACTGAGCCACAGAGGTATATGGAAATTCATCAGGGCGTTTAAAAGAGATTGAAACACTTTAAAGGCCTGATAGATGATAGATTGACACATACTGCTAGCTGGCATTATTTATTATTTATTTATTGTGATTAAGTTCCAGAAAGGTAAGTATACACGTGGTGTTTCCATTATTTTGTCCCTGGTTGTATAAACTATGGAGAAAACTTGTGGAGTTAGAGTCACACCCAGTTATATCTACAATGCTGAAGATGGACCTTATTTGTATCGATCACCTCGGTCAAATGATGCCTTCTGCTGATAAAAAATGACTCATCAGTGAACGAAATAAGTGGCGCTGATTTGGACTTAATCTTGTTAAACACAAGATGTTTCTTCATTGGCTTCAGTAAGTTCTTATGGACTTAAAAACACTGAGAACACTGGACGCTGCTGTATAAGATGGTGGTGCAGAGGAAGAAGGATTTCTCCTAAATGCACAGCCTCGCTTTGTTTGCCAGTGTCAAAGGGCATTCTGCAGTGCAGTGAGCTGTAAATTCTTTTAGAGTTGTGCCCTCTAGTGGTTCCAGAAGCTCACAAACTTTCTTCTTACCCTGAAGCAAAGTTGATCTTAAAGGAAAACTTCTAAGTGACTATACAAAAATATTAATGAAAAATGGCTTTCCCTATTAACCACCAATGAGAAACATTTGTCCCCCCCACCTGTTTCTCTTGCTCTCATTCTTGCTGCGTATAGTGTCTAAGAAGTCGCTACAACTTGCAGCACAGACAACATGCAGAATTTGACTGAAAAAACAGAAAATTTTATTTAATAATGTGATCTTTTATCAACATGCCTAGACATTACCTGATGGAAGAGCCACTCTCCTCCAGAGGCAAAGATTTGTCTCCATCTACTGGAAAACATGAGTATTTACATAACTGTCACTGAAGAAGAAAAAACTTACAATATTATGAATATTGAGTCTTCTGTTTAGCCAATAATTCAACAAATCTGTTGTATGTTTGGCAGTGAATGGTTTGGCCTCAATACATCTGAGCTGCTTGACCCAGGCTTGTTGAACTGTGTTAAGAGTAACAGCAACAAATGGCCACACACAACATGAAACAAACAGAAGGAAACAGGATTTACAAATGGCTTCTTATGTGTAATCATTCATAAAAACAAATTTACAGATACAGCATAATAACTTCCTCATTGTTTCTTAATGATTCACAAGCAATGTTTTTTAATTGCATGGGGCGCTTTGCAAAATAGGGTCAATGCCTTTTTGTGAAAATTGGACTGCAGTTGGAAATGATAAATTTTTTCCATACCATATTGCTGCTTAATACTCTCCAAATCCTTTAAAATATCTCTCCTCTATGATTTGGTATTGGTAAGATGTCCATTTGGGAACTGTAATAGCATGGTTTTAAGGCCTTATTATGATAAACTAAATTGAAGTTTATTGCCTCGTGCACTGATGGGTGACCAAGGGACTTCATTGTCCGCAGACGTATCTCCTGTTTTTTAGGCGTCCGCAGTTTTTCAGTGAGGATATACTAAAATTTCATAACATTCCTGTAAAGAACTGATCATTCTTATTTCGTTGACGGGAAAAAGCATTCAATTGGGACCAGAATTTGGGCCGGGATGAACTGCTGGTCAACGGAAAAGTTTTAATCCCTTCTCATGTTGCCACTCCCGATTGCAAGATTGGGCTTGACCAAGGCCAAAGAGTCCATTTTGACCAAAAACAAATAAATCCTGTGAAAAGAATGAGCACAACTGACCAAAATGTAGCATGTCTAAAGCTCCACTCTCATGCACTCTTTTTCTTCTAGGAATAAGAATAGGTCACACAGAGTTTGTGGACACTTGTCTTGTATATGCGTTCTTAAGAACTGGCCTAAAACTCCTGACCAAAGCGCTGCAAATGGGAATGCAGATGTATATAGTGCACCATAAGGCCCTAGTGGTCCAAAGAGCTAAAGTCATCTGTTGCTCAGTGGTCAAGAAAACCGTGACTGATGAATTTCACACGTGAATGTGGCCCTAATTGTTTATAAATTCTCTGATGCATCATTCAAGCTGAAATAGAGTGGTGAACTCATCATACGGGTCTAAAACCAACTCAAAGCTCTTGTGTTTGAAAAACAGCACTTTATTGACAGCTCTGAAAATGTCATTGTCATCTGTGTACGATGAGGTCATGGTCTCATTTAGCCTGGTTGAAGATGAACACCCCAAACATACATACGCACACACAACTTTGCAAGCTGTTTTTTTTAGGTCATTTAGGTCATGAAAGCCTGTCAGCAGACTGCGAAAAAGAGCCACATAGACTGGGAAAAATGACGGTTGAAAAGAAGCGTGCTGCCCTTTTCACCACAGGAGAACACAAACACAAGTTGCTGAAGCCAAGCTCTAGCAAGCACCACTTTGGCTGGAGCCCATTGTATCCCTTCAGTTGTACTCTGAGAGCATGTTTTTGGGGGATACTTTTTAAAATATGACCTTAGTCTTCTGCATTTGTAGTTGATTATCATGGCCCATAATTTTTAAGCATTTCGCTGAACAGAAAGGCTTTTGACTTAGAGTAGAAGCTGTTGGGGTGTTGTTAAAGTCAGTGAATGCTGAGGAATTCTTCAGTCAATTGTATTTGTAATTGACATTTGTAAGTGACAACTTTGTGGCAAAGAGGAAAAAACGCTGTTTCCTGGATTAACTCCCATGGATAATAGACAACCTTATGGAAAATGATTGTAACACAAGCAGTTTGTTCAAGATTGTTCACACGCACATAAAAAAAAATCTAAGATCTACCCAATGAAAGATTTTTCAGGGAACCAAAAGTGCACAGAATCATGCACAGAAGTATTTCTCGCACCCTTATTTTCAAGAATATATGTGGCAGATAGAACTAATATTTAGAAACTGCTAGAGTATGTTCACTTTAAGTGTAGTAAGCTGATGTTAGGATGGTGCTTAGGTGCTTAAGTATGTTCCCTTCTTGGGCATTTCATTGAAAAAAAAAGCAAAACAGAACAGGAGTAAACACAGAGACTGCATGGACCCAACTCGTTCTGTAGGCTACTAACATTCATTTTTCAAAGGAAGTGGGCCTTTCTGTGACGCCCCATTGGCTGAAACCTAGCAGTGTGTTGCCTTCTTCACCTGCATGCAATAAAAGCATGTGGCCTTTCTTTGCAGCCATATTGTCCGAAAAAATGGAGTCATCCATGTCCAGTTATGATGACAGACTTCGGTAGAGTTAATGTCACTTGTATATTTTAAAAACATGCTTAACAAAACACAAATGTCTGTGATTTGTTAGTGTATGCAAGCTTGTTTGAACAATGCTAACCCCAAATTGGTACTTTGTTTGAGGTTATTTTTTATATGAAACATTTCATAAGGTCAGCAGACAGCAGGCAGAAGATGGAATAGAAGATGTGCCGAGAGCTTTACAAGTCATGCAAAGTTGTGAGGTGCTCTGGTAAATCCACCATACCTCAGGGTTTTTTTGTGTATGAAGCCAAAGTAGGAGAGCTTGATGGAGCCAAAACACAGATGAGCAGCATTTGACAAGATGCTTTCAGCCAAGCCTAAGACTAAAGCAGAAATAAGATTTCACACATGAAAGAAATTTGCAGGATTTGTACTCATTAGACATTGTGTATTTGTCACATCAAAACTTTCTATCTGTATTCCAGTATTAGGTTTAGAAATTTTTTTTAGAATACCATTTGACCAGAATATCATTTTCCAGTTTACATTGCATGAACGTTTGATGAATGGACTGGTCCAAATTTGCTCAGAATAAAATCTTACATTTAACATTTGATAAAGTTTATGTGATGAAATCAGTTTTAATTAAAGATTTGAAATTTGGTAACACTGAAGGCCTGTATTTGTAAAGTGATCGTCTTCTTTTTCTTTCAGCTGCTCCCGTTTAGGGGTCGCCACAGTGGATCAGCTGTCCCTATTTCTTCCTGTCCTCTGCATCTTCCTACTTCAAACCTTCATGTCCTCTCTCACCACGTCCATAAACCTCCTCTTTGGTCTTCCTCTTTTCCTCTTTCCTATATTTGCAAATGATATGGAAGTTTATACTGGTTTAATTGTGTAGCAGTTTTCAAATGACTTTCTGAGAAGTAGTCTTTATAACAATATACTTATACTTATTAGAATAAACATTTATGAATATTCATGCAAGTTTATTTCAGTGGTCAAAAGGCATATGAAGGTATCGTGAAGCTTCATAATGACTGACCTGTGAAGTGATACCAAGCTTTTGCTTTGGTAGAAACCATTTTGATGGTCCAAACTGATTTTAGAAAAGCACGGCCACTGCTGACAGCGTATGACATGAATTATGAACTACATAGGACAAAGAATGTCCCAAGTTTAAAAGAGCCACAATGGGGTGTAAATTTGATAAATGGCAACATGCACTCATGGCTTGCCACAAGGCCTGCTACTGTAATAGCACCTTTCCAATTATAGCCATTTGGTTGCCCCTTTACTGCTCTTATGGTAGATAAATAATCAACATGTTTTACCCTTGGTTTCATGTGCAATAGTGTGACTAAACTCTGATGGCACTGAAGAGTTGGTATGAAATTATTATATCATAATACACTCCATAACTCCAACTGGCCTGATATGACCGATGAAGTTTCCGTTTTACTATAATGCCTCAAATTAATCTTCAAATACATCCGCACACACAGGAGGCCCTGCCAAGCCACAGGCTGACTGAAGTGGTGAAGGAGAAGCTGAGAGGCGATTGATACTGATATTCTTTGCTGTTTTGATTCTGTGTGAAAGGAACTTGTCTGCTGGCCAGAAGGCCAGGCCGCAACATAATGTGCCCATCTACACTTACAAAGGATCCTATGGTACAGGATGGAGGCTAAAGCTGCCAAATTGAATGTAAACTAAATACTGAGCACATTAAGGGGGTTTTTAAAGGTATAGTAGAAATAACAGAAAACTGCATTAGTATCAATAAGTAAGACAGCAAATACCATTTTTTTGCACACTTGGATTTGTTGGCTTGAATTTTCATTCACCTATAATTAAGCATAAACAGTCTTAATGTTATGCTTCCCCATACGTGGCCAAACACAGTATACACACCCAACCAGCCACACATACACATGATAGAACAGAGGGCATTTTCTGCATGTGGAGTTTCTCATAGTCACAGTGGCCCAAAGTAGTGTCTATGTTTGCACAAGGCCCAGTTCAAACATCTACAGGTGTCTGTAAGGTATGCATGTGCATGTGTTAGTGTGTGAAGCTGAGAGAGACTGGGAGAGAATCATTCTGTCGCAGGCAAAGCCCCTCCTTTGATAAATAAACACTTCATGTACAGCCCTCAATAGCCTCAACATGACATAGCCATACTTCTAAAGGGAAACAGGAATGAGCAGGGTGATGAAACAATTTTAAAATGTACATCCTGAGAAAACTGATGCTACCCTCTTCAGAGACAACAGCATTATGTCACTGACTATATTTAACTGATGTCAAAACAGAGAAACCAGCCTCAGGTACTCTGTTGTGGAGGAGCACACCAAAGTAATAAATAGCTAAATAAATCCATTTTTAATAGTACTTAGATTTTTTGATGCTTCCCCTACAGGGCCTGTGCACTCCAGTACCACACTTTGGGATATGCTGTTCTAGGGTAACTAGCGCATGCAGTAGCATCTGACTGACCTAGACCTAACTAATCTTGTTCTACAGGTGAGAGCTGAGCCAGAAATGCAGAAATCATTTTGATCACATGATCCAATTGAAGTTTCAATAGACAGATGGTCAGTAGATTTCACAAGAGTATACTTTGTTGTAGCCAAAATAAAGGAGAAAGCCGAGCTTGAGAAGTAACGTAAAGAATATCAAGGAGCATGGAGAGTGATGCTAACTACACATGAGATTACTTTTATTTAATTTATCTCATAAAATATTTCAACTCTCTTCATGAAACCATGCAGCAGTAACTCTCAATTCTATAGTTCATTATTTGGTAGAATGACTAATGTCTAAGTTTATCATGCAAGTCATATTTTGTACTTTGTTTTAACCCAAGTTTCTCAAAACATAAAGTGTGGTACACCCGTAAATATTTTCATTCTTTTTTTAAAATTATTATTACTCGGCCTCTATATGTATGTATGTGTATGTGCGTGTGTGTGTGTACAGTAGTACAATTTGACTAGTTTGTATGTAGTCAGTCTGTTAGCAGAACAGATCTCTAGTTCAATGGCTTGAAATTCAATCCAGCCATTCAGTTCTTATCTGTACTTCCCCCACATACACGGTGGAGAGGGCCATTCTGGCTCTGATACAGTATGGGGTCCTCTTAGAAACACTAAAGAGTTTTGAGGTTCGATCACCATGTTGCTGGCACAAGAACCAGACAGAGGAAGCAGAAATCCCCTCTTTCACAGATAAAGGGGTGTACTGGAGTTCAAGTCTGAGTCTTTTCTTTTTTTTAAGCCACAGACTTGTTCTAATCAAGTGTATCTGAGTGGGCTTTGGCAATGCGTCACAGGTCCTGTTGGAGAAGAGTAAATCAATACAGACGTCCCGAGCCATCTCTGAGATTGCTCGGACAGGAAAAATACATGCGGTACTTGACAAGCTGGCATAGCTCCTGCTGTGCAAAGTGAGCCATATCTGAAATGGCAAATTAGCATTTGAAGCGAGTAAAAACACAGCTTCTTTTTTAGACATTTACTGAGTCACGTTTTTCAATTGTGGCACTCTGGCTTTGGCAGAAAGGACCAGAACCTCAGAAAACCTGCTTTTCACTGAAAAGGCATAGTGTAACTTTTAGATGCAGAGTAATCAGCCAAACAAGGTGCTGTAGCGTTATTTGCGTAAAAGCTATAGAAGAACTACTTCTGATTCCCTAAAGAACCATTCAGTGGAGGAGTTATTTTTTTTTGTAACTGAAATGCCTTTAAAAGGTTCTTCAAGGTTTTTCAGACATGGTTATTTAAGGAACAAAAAGTGGTTCTTCTGAGACATCACAATAATAAACCTTTACCGGAAAAATACAGTAATGTTGCAGATATAGCAGGATACATCTGCAGCTGCCTTTCAAGTCCCATTACTGCAGAGCAGCTGACTGCAATTTTAGTACTATGCATATGGCATATGACAAGTCAAGTATAAAATCATACAGAATTCTGAATTAATTAAATGAAACTATTTCAACCAATCAAGGCAAAGCTGCTGTAGAAGGGCTTTGTGCAGCTGATTCTGCAACATTGATCTTGAATGGCCTTTTCTCTGCTTAACTGCTATTACAACATTAACTGACATTATCATCCCTAAGAAGTTTTTACATTCTCTTAACACTATTGACGTCAAAGGAAGTCTACTGGTAAAATCTCTTTGTGAGTAGTGTAAGGTTAAGAACCATCCACTGAAAGGTTCTTACGTGAACCAACAGTGGTTTCTTTATCACATTGCTTCAAAGTACCCTTTTTTCACCTTGATTTTTAAGACTGTATGCATGGCTGGAATGGGAAGAAATGCGTGATAGTCAAGCTGAAATGGAAACTCTCTGTAATCAAGTCCTGAAGCTCAGAGGCCCTACACCATGACATGAGAGGCCTATAGGGGCTCAGAGGTGGGGACGTCCAGGGGCTGCAGCATGTGTGCAGATGTGGCAGACCCAGACGCCTCTCCTCGGTTTGGCATGCTTGATAAATCCATTCCCCTGGCCTAGTGCAGCCACAGTTCCAGCTGAACCAGCTCCCACACAAACACGGCAATGCCCGGTGGCTTCTCTTATTTAGCTATTGGTCAAGACTACTTAATAATATTTAAAGAGACAGGAAGACATATCTCCTACCACTAAGCCAAAATGAAAGTGGGAACACTTCTTTCCCTTTCCTTCTCAGCAGTGCAGAGAAGGAGGAAAATGAAAAGAGCAGAGAGAGCTGGATGCTATTTTTGTGTTGGAGGGAATTATTATAACAACAGCACTGTAGGTAATAGTGCAGGATCAATGCATTCAAGGGCACTTGTGTAGACATCCCTAGTGGTTAGGGAGTTGCCCCGGATCAGAAGATTGGGGGTTTGATTCCCTCACCAGTACCTTGAGCAAGGTACCGTCCCCGTCACTGCTCCCCGGGCGCTTTCAATAGCTGCCCCCTGAGTGAAATGCAGAGGCTGAGTTTCATTGTGTTGTGCTGTGCTGCGTTTCACAATGACAAGGATAGTCACTTTCACTTCACTTTTTCACTAAAGAGCAAGGGCCAACTGCCTGTTTAAAAAAAAACATTGTTTTTTTTTGTTTTTTTTTAATGTGACACTGCTGATTCTTTTTTGTGTGTTCTAACACAGCAGACATGTCTAAAATAACTGCGAGACTATTTTTCTCTATGGACTGATATCTTAAATTACATCAGTGACAATATCATGATAGTATCTTCATGTAGCCATACATGCCATACATTGCTTGGTTGCCACTGAGGCTGAAACCGAAAGAGATCAGGAGTCTAGTTGGATAAATCTGGATTAGTGGCTCAATATATTGTATGATTTCTATGATCCTGTACTTCGTCTCCATTCACGTTTGAACTCATTTTCAACAGTTTTGAAGTCCAGAATGTATTTCTCTTTAAGGCATTTTGCTTGAAACCCCCCCCACCAACAAACAACAACAACAAAAAAACAATGAACACCATCTGCAAACAATGCACACAAGTATGACGTGATCTGCTATGGCACAAAAAGTACACAAAAATGACACATGTTGTCCTGACAATAAGGGTCCATAAAAGTGGTGGTCCTTTGAAGATTTTAATTAAACTAAGTAAGGAAATCCCCACCCTTTGTCCACAATGACAAACAGTACCATCATTTTTACAGGAACACATCAAAAACGAGACATGTGGATTTTTTTTTTTTTTTACTGAGGTTCAGTCGTACCGAGGACCATCTGGAATTAGTGGCCTCATTTTGAAATTCAGCTTCTTAGAATTGTAAAATATGGCATGTCCTGCAACAAAGACCCTCTGAGGTTTTAACAGCTTCTCTATGTCAACAACAATGTCTCATATTAAGAGATGAGTGACATTTACCACATAAACAGAGCACATTTTACACTTTTATTTCGAGTGTGTGTGTATTTTTGTGTATTCTGCTTTGTTGATTAATATTTAAGGCCAACAGTGCCACTGACCAATGTGAATATGAGCTCACACGTATTGCTGTGTTCATTACAAACCAAAGACAGAAACAATTCACCCAGAGAAAAACTGCAA
This sequence comes from Hepsetus odoe, assembly GCA_017165825.1. NCBI lineage: Eukaryota > Metazoa > Chordata > Actinopteri > Characiformes > Hepsetidae > Hepsetus > Hepsetus odoe. Next base: position 8,771,874 of record CM029372.1, on the reverse strand, counting down.
AAACTGTACCGTTGTTCAGCAGCAAAGCCACCAAATTTGGCAATGTTCATTAAGGTAAGACCATTACAAACTATATTTTGCTGCTGTCAAAAGTACATACCTGGGGTTCTAGCTGTTATTAGCGAAGGACTTGCACCACTGATTTGGTACTACCAAATTATAGAGAACACAGTACCACCCATAACCATCCTGTATTCATGCCTATATTTCTTGCCATACCAGCAAATTTCTGCAGGGAATGGTGTATATAAATACCTTGCTTAGTAGCAATAAGTCTTCCTTCGTTACTAATCAAATGTCTTCCATGTAATCCTGTGATCCTGTATGTAATTGAGGCTTTCATGGTTACTAAGAAGCTTATCACCACAAGAGGGAGTTTTCTTTTTTTTGATCGTAGTATCCCAGGGCTGCTGGAGTACTGGAGAATGTCAGAGCTTCATTCCTCTCTACATTGGTATGTCAGGATACTCAAAGAGGAAAGATGTATTGTTTGATCACTTTGAATACAATGATGAGTGCATGTTGTCCCTCCTGGAGCATCTTTACAGGGGAAGCAAAAAAAAAGAAGCGTACTTACCTTTCAGTGTCTTTGAAAACCATTTTGGACACATTCTATTGATTGATCCGTCCATCCATCTCTCCATCCATCCATCCATCCATCATCTTAATTGCTTATCCTGATTAGGGTCACTTCCTCACTTGGGAGGACGACAGGGCAACCAGAGGACTCTCAGACAGAAATGAGGAGAACATGCCAACTCCACACAGAAAGGACCCAGGCCACCCCATCTGGGGATCGAACCCAGAACCACTGTCACTGACAGTGCTGACTGCTGAATCATTAACCCTGAAATTTTGGCATAGTGTAATTGGCAGCTGATGTTTTCAAATCATGACAAGGGCAAAATGTGGTGTAGCTCACTGATACGACTGTATGTAGCTTTAGATTTTCAGAAACGAATTGTCTGCATTCAGCCTACTTTTCATTTACATTTACGCCATTTATCCGACGCTCTTATCCAGAGCGACTTCCTAATTACATGGACAGTCCCGCTGGAGACACTCAGGGGGTCTTGTTCAGGGACCCAGTGGTGGTAGTGCCAGAGGTGGGATTCGAACCTGGGACCTCTTGAGCCACAGGTCCATAGAAAAGTACCCTACCACTAGACCACCGCAACCCCTTTTCAGGCATTGACTGTGCCAATCTAACGAAGACTGTGGCACAGGCAATCTCTCGCATCATTTTTCAGTCATCTTCAGTTTCTTATTCCTTCTCCTGGGAACACCTGTGCCCAGCATAGCATTACATTTCCCCCATCATGCGATCTGTCATTTATTTAATGAACTATTCTGACCAAGTCTTGATAACTGATAAGCACAGCCATGAACAGCTGAAACTCTGCCCTCCTGCTGCTGCAGACTATGAAGAGTAAATGGCAAAATGCTCTAAATAAACACGTGCTCTCCTTTTAGCAAATTTATTCATATCAAAATCAACAAACTTATATAGAAACATTTCGCTTCATATTTATTCATCTTTTGTAGCTGAATGTATAAGACCCTTGCCTAAGTTTCTTTACGTTGAGCACTAGTTTGGTAGATGTCAGAGTCCAGTAACTTACAGTCCATTCACACAATCGCTTTTGTTTCCTTGTTTGGGGCTGATGTGTTGATGTAAGACATTCAGTCATCTGGAAACGATGCGCCCATTTTTAATAGGCAGGATGATTTTTTTTTTTCAGTGCACACTGAACTAAAGGAGGGAAAGCGCGTGACTCGTGAATCCTCGCGCAGTGGCTGTGCACGCACTGCTGCGGCCAAGCTGCTTCTCGCGCCCGGAGTCTGGCAGGGAGGGGGCGTGGCGTACTGTTACCTGAAAAGGAGGAGGGGGCGTGCCTTGGTTACTACCTGCTCTGCGCTACCTGCGGATCCGCGGAAGGAATTTAAGATGTCGGAGTCAGAGCACGAGGGGTAGCAGTCGGTGCTTGTCGCTGCCCAACAACACGCACTTATACACACACAGAGAGAGAGAGAGAGAGAGAGAGAGAGAGAGAGAGAGAGAGAGAGAGAGAGAGAGAGAGAGGGCACGGCAGGTTCACCTGGGATTGGAAGGAAACACAACTCCCTAGGAAACAAAGAGCGCGCTGGAGGAATGCAGCCGTGACCTCGCGCACTCCCTCCGCAACTTCATCTCACACACACACACACACACACACACACCCACACACACTCACATTCACGCGCGCGCGCACGAGCTCCGTTTGCACTTTCACTATGGCTCCGGCCGCCTCGCGCCTCTCTCAGTGGAGCGGACGCGCGCTCGCGCCGAGCAGATGTAGCCGCACGGGCTGAGCGCACAGTGGATGAACCATGCCCACCCCCTCGAGACTGTGGACCTGCAACTTGCTGCTGTGCTTCGGCATCGTCTACCTGAGGCTCGGGTGAGTTGAAACCCTCCGTGGCCTTCGTGACCCCATATGTGACAGGGCTGATCGCACAGACACCTGTGATACATGCCGCCTCATGCAGCAACCTGCTTGGTGAACTTGACCCGCACTTGCTGGTGTTGACGGTGTGAGGTGAACGGCTGCAAAGGCCCTTTTACACCTGCGCTGCGAGAAAGTGCAACCCCGGGCACCCTGAGGTCAAACCACTCACGGTGGTGGAAGGGATGATCTGGCCCTGCTGTCTTTGCCTGGCTCTCCCTCTCTCCCCTCGGTGAACCCTCATTAATAACGGCATGCCGAGCTGTATTTCCACATTCCTTTACACACACGCAGCTGCAGCGCGTTTTGCAACACCTCACCTGTGCTCTCGCATGCTGTGCGCGATCCAAGGGTTGCTGTGGGATCAGCCGACAACTTGTATTCGCTCTTGCTCTGAAACAGCGGAGTGCTGTCTGATGCCGCTTTTGTGATAACAGTAAAAGGCCACCTGCATCTTCACGGGACCTACAACATTTGCCTGCCTTGTCTCATAAGAGCCTTGAGCACAGGGCACAAACCCCCAGCTGTTCAAGACAGTCCTTCACTCTTCAGTCTGTTGTCTTCAGTGGAATAACAGCCTATGTAATCTCCAGTGTCTCCACAGATAAGACTTTATGTGAAGGGAAGAGTGAAGAGAAGCCCAACAGGTATCTCTGCGCTTTATCAGGCCAAACCTGTTTCCTCAGCTAGAGGCAGCGTGCACCTATCGCTACAGCAGATCTGTGCTGGGATACGGCACTGCGGGCGATGACAGATAGGCTTTCAGGTGCTTGTGTGCACAGATAATCTCATTCCTCCTGGAAGTAATAGTAGACTGGTCTAAAAGGAGGGAGTACTTTACCAAGTCAAGGCATTAGGGACCCCTTGATGGGGTACATTTCTACTCATGTGTTATGGACTCTGGGTTGCTAGGCTCAGGTGTACCAGGTTTTTCCCATGGCTTACAGCACGTCATCGAGCTGCTCTGTTCTAGGGCAGTTTTACTGTCCTATTTTCCCAAATCAAGCCCCTCTTGTGCTCTTGAGTAAGGTGTGTGCATAAAACACGTAGCTGTAGGACCCGAAGGAAGGAAACCATGATCTAATCTCTTACACCATTAAACTTCTTAAACTGCTTCAGTATTTTCAATGGTTTGGCTCAGGTGTGCTGATTACTGTCACAGAGCAAACGGTGAAGGACCGGTGAAGAAAACGGCAGCGTGGTGGGGACTAGCTGAGCTCTTATTGAGCAAGCTATTAAATGATTTTGACATTTAACTGAGGAGTGCCATTAAGGACTTGTTTTAGAAAAGACTGGTTTAGAAAAGCACAGTGCTTACCATCTTCAGCCTTGCAGTGCAATCGTTTGTGAATAACCAACGGTTCTTCTAAAGATACAGCAGGTGTAATGGAGCAGGAAAAATGGAGCGTGGGTGGACTACAATACAGGAGTCCCTGATGTAGATTTGTCCACCTTATTCAGTGTTCACTAGAAGAGCTGTGTTAAGTGTTAAGAAAAGCTGGATTGTAAACAAGCATTGATTTTTCCACCTTACTGACTGTGAATTTGACATTGACCCCTTTAATCAGTACTAGCTCCTTCAGTTAACTTAAATAACTTTACATAATGCATTAGTTTCCCATCAGTTACCGGATCATTTGAAGTAGTTACAGAATAAGAAGCCTTAAGATTGCATTGATATTTAGGACTGCAGTGAGATTTCTTTTTATTTCATTAAAAAAAAAAAATCTTTTTCCTAATGCCCTGTCTCCTGTGCATTAATGATTCATATCTGGGCTTTGGGCTGTGTGTCACACTATATTTATTGCCCAATAAAAATGCTGCTTTGAATTTACATTTTGGTTACATATGGTTATACACCAATAAAATATGTCCCACTCACAATCCTGCAGTCTTTGGGCAATGACTGTTTTGACAGAAACCATTTTATTCATGTGCAACCACTTAACGTGATGAGTCAACTTCATTTCTTACATTGCATTGTAAATAAGAGCTGCTGTCTTGTTTCCCCACATGCAAACACACTCCTCAAACTGTTCACACTCACAAAAATCATACCCAAAGTCCCACATGCCGTGCAGCATTCCCTTTATTTACACGGCTATTGTTTTTACCCTGCTTTCTTGATCGTTTTTGTACCACAGTTTATTATTTTTGGTTATTTCTTGACATCATTTAATTACTCTGCTGCTAAAATCCTCTGCCTGATGCATCACTTTGTTCATTCTTTTTTACTGCTTGCTGACTGCACGGTATACTGTACCAGACTTTGTGTGTGTGTGTGTTTTTTCCAGAACATAGTCCTGGATTGATGCTTCGTATCAAGATGACACCTCTTTGATTTGACTTGATGCTACCCTGGTAAACTTCAGCTCACCAGTGTGTAAACAGTTTAAACGCAGGCTCAAAGCTAAGACGTCGTTAAGGCCAGTCTTTTACCCTGCATGAGTTTCAGTGCGTAATATTCCCCCTCCCAGGAGACAGAGACATATCATTTTTCACAGCTTAATGTTGTTCAAAGGAGCAATAAAATAAAAGCCAGCATTCTAGATGGGAGTCAGTACAACGGAAGAAGCGCAACTAAAGTTAATGCAGATGCACCCTTCACAGTAACACCCCAGGGGCAGTGTTGGTACTCTGAATGTTTCAGTCTTTATTTCTGACCGTGTATCCTGGACACGTCTGCTGTGTTTCCACAGACCCTGTGTGTACCACCGTGTACATGTATGGTTTGGATGTCAATAACATACTTGTTACTGAAAAATAAACCTACATCCAAAAACACTGGTTCCCCAAGGGTTCTTCTGTAAAGGCAGGGGATCTGTTTGAGGAAGAGTGAATGCTCAAAAGAACCCTCTGAATGCATGTTCAAGTTTCTTTACCTGGTTTCAAGATTTCTTCTCTGGAAAAACTGTTTTTATGGCTCTGTAAGTCAAGTAAGAGGCGTAAAACCCTGTTTTGTTGCTCACAGTATAGTAGGATGGATAAAGGGGGCTCTGAAGGGAAGGTGTCCCCCAGTAGTGTGATGCCTGAGACTGAAGCAGGTGGGCTCCACAGGGGCCCGGGCAGGCTGGCCCCTCTGCTCCTGAAAGCCCACGGAGCTCCAGCGAAGCCACGTTATCTCCACAATGCACGACCCTTTAAAACCCTCATCGTCCCAGCGCGCGCACTCAGCCTACACACACACACACACACACACACACACACACACACACACACACACACAGCGCGCGCACAGAATAACGGCAAATCCGCGCTCCGCCGAGAGATGACACACTCGATCCGTGGTGCTCACGTACGCGGCGGTGGGTAGAGAGCATCGAACCGGACACACACACACACACACACACACACACGCACACGCACGCACGCACGCACACACGCACGCAGTCAGAGCGCGCGCGCGAGAGAAGCGAAGAGTAAGCGAGAGGGAAGGAGGGAGAGAGAAGAGGAGGAAACAGAGTGAAAGAGGGAGAGGGAAGAGGAAAGAAGGAAAGAGAAAGAGAGAAAGTCGTCTGATCGCGTGGGGGACTGATCGGATCTCGCCTCGGGAATAAAGGAGTTGAGAAGCGGGCTGTGTTTCTCTCTCTCCATCGATCAGAGGGGCAGAAAAGCAGCCATTCGCTCCATGCCACCATGATCGTGCTGTCGTCGCGCAGTGTGCTGCTGTCAGTCTACTACCCGCAGATCTTCCTCATCCTCACCAGCGGCAGCTACCTGTAAGTCCAACACCTGATCCCGAGCCGGAGCGCAGCAGCGCAGCAGCGCTCACTGAGGGTCTCCGCGCCCGCGCGCGGGAGAGAGAGAGGGAGAGGGAGAGAGAGAGAGAGAGAGAGAGAGAGGAGAGAGAGAGAGGAGAGAGAGAGAGAGAGAGAGAGAGAGTGGGAGAGTGTGTGCGTGTGTTCAGTCAGCCTGTGTTTGCAGAAACAAAGCTGGGTGTGTTCGTCACGCAAAGGTTATGTGTGTGCTGGAGGGAAGGAGGATGTCAGTAGTGTGTCAGTCCGCTGCTGCAGGTGGGAGCAGGACTGACCGGCCGGTAGAGGTGTGTCAGGGAGCTGAGCTGCAGGTGGGCTCTGGCGCTGTAAACTGTGAGAGCTGGCTGGAGTGTGTGTGTGTGTGTGTGTGTGTGTGTGGGACTTGGAGGAGTGGGATGTGATTTAAAGGCTTTATTTAAAGGTCTGCTTCTGACAAGTCTCCCAGCTCTGATCCTGGGCTTTAAAGCCTTTCTTCTTGTTTTCCTCTGCGACGATGATCGAGCAGACTGTGGATTTAACGCCGAGACCCCCAAACCCAGAGCTAAAATAGACGTGGCTTTTGGCCGCAGTGGCTCAGCTCATGTATAGTCTCGGTTTGCACACATCTCTTCGGCATACCGGCGTTTGTTTCTACCGTTTGCGCGTCTTTATTCGGCGTATAGCACATTTAGCCGCAGTTGCGGCAGAGCTCCTGAGAGCTGCCAGGGAAAAGTAAGGATGTGGTCTTCCTCTTTTTTTTAAACAGTGACTGTCTGGAGCTGAGCTCTCTACACAGCTCCAGTGAAGGTGTCGTGGTGGGTGGCAGAGAACACACTGCTCATTAACACACGTCAGCACCACACAGCAGTGGGAATTATTACTATCATTGTTATCATCAACAGTGGTAATTACAATAACATCAAAGAAACAAAGAAACAACAATAAATGCGGTCGCTGTCTTATTTTACTTTTACTCTTATTATTAATAACAACAACAACAATAAAAATACAACGATAACAACAACAACAATAATTATAATAATACAGAAGTAAAATTATTGTTTTTGTTGTTGTTATTAGTAGTTTGTGGACAGGTTGAAACTCTGAAATGTGTCTACAAGACTATTTCTGAAAAAAACATTCAGTCCTTTTCTATTATTATGACCTTTGTCAAGATGAGAAAGCGATAGGGAAGGAGGGAGAGAGAAGAGGAGGAAGGAGAGTAAAAGGGGGAGAGAGATTTTTTATTCTTTTCTTTTCTATTATTATGACCTTCCGGTCAAGATAAACATCATAGTTTATTATTATTATTATTATTATTATTATTATTATTATTACACATATTATTATTTACCAGGAGTTCCTTTACTCAGCAGTAAGGTGATGTGATTACAAAGCCACCTCCAGAAGATCTGCATGGCCATGAGTCACTCTGTGATCAATACAACTCACTGATTACAATAGTTTTATCAGATGGAAAGACGGTTCATCCAGTTGCCTCTGCAAATCCAGAAGTGCTGTAAATCAGTAGGCACAGAACGAGGTAGTGAGGTTGAAAGTTGTTAAGCTCGTGAAGCTGGCTGGTGCCAGCCAGTTCATGTTGGTAGTTTTGAGGTTGTTTTAGTAGGGATTTGTTTTAAGTGGGAGTGAGTTGCATGATAGTTCGAGCCAAGCTCACAGAGAACATTTATTTTCTGTTTAAATAAGAGTGCATTTACTGCCTGCAGGATTATTTATTCGCCATTTACCAGGGAAGTCCGCTTATGTTTGAAATCTTCTTCGCAGCGCAGGTCTGGATTTATTTCTCACATATTTTCCATCACACAATTAAACTTACACTTTAGATCCGTTAAGTGTAGTGGGCTGTTGAAGACAGGCCTTGGGCTGTATGTTTTTGCTAGGGGCGCTGGGCAATATTTTCTGGGAAAGGAATATGCCATCATTCAGACAATCTGAAGAAATGGATACAGGATTTGCTCACTGATCTAACCAGCTTAAGGAAATTAGTGAGGGAACAGACACCGAGCCAAAGCAAGGTTGTAAACCTTGTGGTGTGTATGTTTCTTGTTTTGAACGATCTTAACTAATGCATATACAAACAGGTGCTGACAGAGGTTGCCATTCTAACTGTTCATTAAATTACCCAGTGGTATCAAAGGAGTGTGTGCTACTATGCTCCTTTCCGTTTTAAATGTAACCCACAAACTGGGAACACTTCCAATACTACTAAACCTTTCCTAACTTAGAAACCTGGCACCATGTAATGGAGTCCATCTTTCACCTTTGCTGGCCTGTGGGAACCTATGAGAAGCGTGAGAATTCAAAGACAGTGAGAGAGCTGTACACTCATGAGAGCCTTGAAAGCCCAGTGTCGGGCCATGACATGGTCAACAAACAACTGTGACTGCAAGCAATGGTAGAGTGACATCACCACAGACATGCTAGCCAGTAATTGTCTGTGGTCTTCATCAAGTTCCTACCTCCTCAACCTGGCCCGAGGTAGACGTTTCTATATTCAGCTTGTTTAACCAAAATCGGCACTAAGCACACGTTAGTCAGTGCAGCATAGTTGCTGGAAAAGAGAGATGCCTTAATGCATGGTCTTGAGAGGACTCCAAATAAACAATAAGAGGAAACAGTTCGTTTGTTTGTAAAGAAGACCTTGCTATGTAATAACCTCAAAATAATTTCTGTATAATTTAGAAACTCTTTTTTGCAAATGATTTTAAAAAGGGATTATGGCCACATCTCCAGTTGCAGGGTGTGCAGTTTGATTTGGATGGGTGAGCAGACATATGCAAAAGCAAAAGAAACCTTCCTGTTCTTGAGTGGGTTTGTAATTTAGAGAAAAAGAGCACATCCTTAAAGTCATGAAGGCCAATTTAAACGCAAATTTGCATAAACTAACTATCCAGCACTGCACACACACACAGACGGGATCCGTGCTAATGCAGGAAACTCAATGCCTTTATCCTGTTCCTGTGTTAAATAAGGTGCGAGTGGAAATGTCAACTGCTGAATGGGGCTTTGCACATGCCATGAACATGACCACTGACTGACGGCGTCCCACAAAAGACATTATTTCTTTCTGTCTGCATACATCTTTCAAAAAGTTAAGCATGCCTTGATGTGGCAGCAAAGGGTCGGGTATTCTCAGCAGAGCCTATCTCAATGCATTGTGGTAATGATTTCCATAAAGTGGTGCTCATAAAGCTCCTTATAGTATCTTTGAGATTTGCTCAAAAATTGCCATTCAAAAAAGGGAATGAACCTCAATTCTTAAATTTTCTTCAGTCCCTAGAGCTGAATATTGGCTCCATTTCACATAAAAAGCCATTCCTTTGGATTTCCCATGAAGGAAATCTTAACAAAAGTGACAAATGCGACTGAGAATTGGCCAGTGGGTCCAACGTTAACTGTCTGCAACTTTCACACGGGTTTGCAGATGTTTCTAAAAACTGCAGGGAACGCTATCACACATAATGTGTGCTGTCATTTGAATTGGCAGGCAGAACCAGAGATATTTGTTCATTGCAGCAACTGGAAGACATATAACTTAAATTCAGAGCGAAGGGCATATTCATTGGTTCCCTGTCCTAGTCTCCATCGCACATGTGGTTTTCCATTTAAGAATAATTCTTAAGCTCTTGTGGACATGGAAATGCAACCAAAACAGACCCAAGCCAGCCATATCCAATTTCCAATGAACATTCCCTCCCTTTGTTTCTTCGCTTTCATGTGTTTTGAAGGGGAATCCATAAGTTGTAACTGCCCCCCCCACCCCTTTTGCTCGTTCTTTTGGTTTTTGCTGACACACAGCTTGCATGCTGCAGCCTGCCCTGCTTGTGGTGGAGTCCTCAGTGGTCGACGTCATACTTCAAAGCTGGCATGTGCCTCCATGAGCTTTTATAGGCCTTGTGTCTGATATGTTTGAAAGGCATGTATCTAGATGGGTTAGATGCTTGTAAACAAAAGGGCCGGGTTGTTTAGCGCTGCCGTTTCGCACACATACAGCCACAGCATGCCAGTCCGTGGCCTGCACATGACTGCACTTTGTGTATGATTTACAGACTGAATCAACAATGAACTGTGAGAATGCATTTGTGAGAACACTGTGGGAAGAAACTAAAAATGACTTTCTTCAAAGTAAAATACTGAAACGCACGGCCATGCATAGATTATGAGTAAAATGCTGCAAACAGCTGGAAGTTTTATTTTGATTCTGTTTTTCTTAAATGAAGCTTTGGAAATTTGATATAACCATCTGGTCGCTGATCTTCACATTTATCCCAGAAATATCAAATATAGTATCAATACACAAATTTTATAGCAGATGCTTTGTTTTTAAGTTGAGAATGCTGGTTTAATCTGTAAGAAATTTGTGTTTTTTATCTTTCATTTGTGTTCTCCATTTCTAAACACCGTGACAACCCGAATGAAAAGAAATAACAAATTACGTGAATTCAGGGTCAAGAACCACTTCTAAATTTGAGAAGCAGAAATTACAAATCGTGTTGTGGCAAGCCTGGAGTTGGTTAGGTCTGGAAACAATTCTAGCTATGTTACCTAACAATTAGTGTACAATCCTGACTTACTTTAACGAGAATTTATGCCAAGCCATTGTGGACAGACCTCATCCATAAGTAAATAAACAAAATATCATTTTCAGCTTTGATCATTAGGTCATGCACTGGCAAATGTTTGTATTTCATACCTTCTAAAATATATTGCGGAATCTATATGTAAACATTTTCCAGGAGATGAGTAGTTGTAAGGAAACCCCTGTTTGGCCCTCATGAGTTCAAGCGCTTTTTATTAATGACCGTTGTATCAGCTGAAAACCCTTTGACTGAAATGCAAAGCTTTGTGAAAGTGCTTTTGAAAACTAAATATTGTAGTGAAATATTTTGTCTACTGTAGACATAACTACTGTAGAATATTTATGGGAATTACCACATATTTAATTGAGCTTATTGTGAATAAGTAAAAATAGAAGAAATCCAGTGTTTTACACGGTTAGGAAAAGGATACTGTCCAGGTCAAATTTAGTCACCCAATCAGTGTAAAATGACTCTCCAATGTACATGGTCTTTAAGGTCCAATTGTGTACCTAACTAATAATAATTTTAAAGCCTATTAGACTGTATAATTCAGTGCATAATTCAGTCTCATGTTTTACGCCTGTCACATTAGGGAGCTGCAGTTATTTCTGACAGTATTACTTAATATTTAGTCCTTGAGCAATAAATGATGCTTGAATTTACATGAATACAATGTTTAACAAGTCAAATACCATTTTCCTGTCCACAAAGAATCAAGTAAAGATAAAGCATTTATACATTATTAATATTTATAAGACCTTGATTCATGTGCACATAAAATGTGCAAAACCCATGAATAGCAGAGCCTCACTTCCCTAGGTTTAGGCTTTTTAGGTTTGTAATGAAGCCCAAACCAACCTTCCATAGTGGTCTGTGCTAACTAGCTGTGTTCTGCTTCTCTTTCCCTGTTCAGGGCCCTTTCTTCTGTGGTGGCTCTGGGTGCTAACATCATCTGCAATAAGATTCCAGGCCTGGCTCCTCGCCAGCGGGCCATTTGCCAGAGTCGCCCAGATGCCATCATCGTAATAGGCGAGGGGGGCTCAGCTTGCATCAATGAGGCCAGTACCAGTTCCTACGGCCGCTGAACTGCTTCGGTTCTGAGAAAGCACAGTTCACAATAGAAACTACGAGTAGTAATAAGTTCAAAGCAAAGACTATTCTTGGTTCAAGCAAAGAAAAGGAAAATAGTTTGATCTATTCATTGATGTGAAACAGGAGGATGTAAGGTTTCTGGGAAATTTGACATGTCTTGTAAATCTATATAGTAACGCCAATGAAAGTGATCACATGTCTAAACAAATAGTTTTCTTTATTATTACTTTTTATTTTACTTTTCTCTCTTTGCACATTTAAAATGTTCCTTAGATTGTTGCAATTGTTGTGGGCAGAGTATGTTCAGTGTGCAAGGGATGAGGAAGCACAATGCATTCAACTTGTTTCCACATCTGTTCTAGCATTATGTTACTGTTTACGAGGTTCTGTAGAGGAACAAAATGAATGCTTGATTACAGGGGTTGTTGTTATTGCAGTGACTAAAATAAAAACCTTCTTTTTGAAGCAAAACAGTAACATGAGAAATGGCTTTCGCTGCATGCCAAGCCCTAGATACACACAACATTCAGTCATGCTTTGACTAAGTCAAGCCCACCACTTGAACTTCACCTGCTTGCAAAACCACATTTGTACATCTGTTGTGACTGATATAGCGCCACATTTTACAAGACCAGTTCAAGTCCAGTGTTTGCTCAATCCCTTCTACTCCTTTGATGGCTTTGATTGCATATGTACACATCTTGAAAAAAAGAAAAGTAACAGCAAACATTTCTAGAAATCATGGACAGAAACTTTTATAGCAGTTTCTGCAGAGTCTTTCCCATATTAAGGTAAGAAAAGCATGATACACGGATCTGACTATGGAAAAACGCAACAGACTGCAAATCAAAACCAAAATGAACAAAGATATTAAAAGTGATACTGCAAATTAGGCAAAAGCCTATGGTTAAAACCTTCCCATACAGATGAGAGAGAGAGTTATATATATATATATAGAGAGAGATGTGTAGGTGGTGGTGTGTGTGTGTGTATATATACACACACACACACACACACACACACACACACACACACACACACAATATCACACACACACACACATATATATATATATATATATATATATATATAACACACACACACACACACACACACACATATATATATATATATATATATATATATACACATATAATGTATATATCCTCCATTTAAGACAGTTTTGTTGCTGTTAAACTGTGGTCAGACTGCAAGCTGGGGCCAGTTGTTCTGGTAACTATCGCTTGCATGACTTGAGCTTTGCAAAAAAAGCTTGGTAGGAAATTTTACATGTTTGTGGTGGATACTTTTAACAAAGTATTTATTTGCTGTTGCCTGTGTTTTTCTCAATGATCGATGGTATTCTCATCTTGGCAAACATGACGCATTATAATAAGCTATATGGTTAGTGTCTTAACGTATGTGAAGAGAGAGGGAGAAAAAGTACATTTTCACATTTCAGGATGCGCTCTGATTTTTTCTGTAGTGTCGCCAAATCAATTCTGTTGCCAGTCTGGAGTAGCTGTATAATGATCTGCAAGTTCAATAAATGTTAAAAAGGCTAATGGGGGATATTTTCAACAGAGCTTTTCTGTTCTTTTTTTTTTTTTTGCACTCAGGCTAAAGGGAGCACTTTTTAAGATGGTAGGAAGATGTTTGACCCAAAGGCAAGCATGTCTAACCCCAATAGCCTCAGCTCTGTCTGTTCAGTTTTTGGAGGCTCTGGAAAGACTTTGTAATTGTCTCAGTAGTTGTATTATCTTTTGATTTTATTTTTTTTTTACTTCAAAATTCGTTGATTAGAGCATTCTTTGAAAATCCAGTAAGGCCCCCAGACAGTTACAGGAACTGGTCTCAATCTCCATTATAGTTATCTTCAAGAAAATGATTCTTCCCAATGCTCATTGCCTTATTTTTTGTAAAGCACATCCTCCAAACTGTAACCACTAAACCATTTTCCTTGCAGGGATACTGTTGTTTTTCAAGAGTTAAAGATCAGTGAACCACAAAGCTGATTTGCTCTCTCCTTGGCCAGTTTCATTCAGCTTGGACAATCTTTAGCCATTTTACTTTGGCTTTCCAGTGCAGCGAACATTAATAGTAGGGTTATTGGGTATTACCAAGCCCCAAAAGATTTCATTCAAGGAAAGATTCTGTTTCAGAAAACGGTCAGGTAATCTGATCCTCATTTCAGTATTACCTTGTAAATATAAATATCCATGTAAAGAGGAAGAATGGCTATAGCTGAAAGGTACAGCTAACACATAAAAAAAATAAAATGCTCCTCATTACGTTTGAAATCCATCACGCATTTGTCAGCAATATAATGTGAGGCATTTAGCTGTTCTAGAGCCAGTGAGGAATACAGGATAGTTATTTTCATTAAAAAATGACTCTGTTTTTGTCAGTAGATAGCAAAAAAGATTATAATCCATACAGCAGTTTAAAACAACAATTTTAACAGTGTTTTTGTTGGGGAACTTCAGTGCTGCTCATTCATTTTCACATTTTATGCACATGCAGATATGCTTGGAAATAGAGTACTACATTTTAATCTGATCAGTAAATATCTGGTCTGGAATTTGTTGTAAGCGTTGTTGTGATGCTGTGAAAAAAGAAAGAAGTTGTTTTATTTGTTTTTTTTTACCTTTTTGTATTTGAAATAGATTAAAAACTAAGTCAGGCTCATTCCAATCTTCTTTACACAATAGGGCTGAAAAAAAGGGAAGCACTCTACCTCTTTTGTGTTTACTTTTCTTGACTGTTTGTCATCCAGGCAATTCAATGTGTATTTCTGTGAATAGGGTTTGTCACTGATCTCAGAGAAAAATTGCTTGGAGTTCAAGCTTGTGTTGCCCTCACTCACTTCACAAGAGGGCCCGCACAGGGGCGGACGGGGTGGGCCTCTTAACCATATGAAGAATCTTACATTTATTCCAAACTTGCACTAAAAGCACAGGGTGTGATTAATATGCCCATTTAAGACCAAGGAACTTGGCCCAAATGTAGTGAAACAAATTACTTGAGGATCCATGCTGGTTTGCTGGTGTTTTCCACGGATTCCTCCTAATACTGTATGTAATCAGAAAGTATGTCTAAGGAACTGGATGAACACTGGGGCAGTACTGGTAGGAACGGTTCTTTAAATGTGCACTGACTTTGTTAGTTTGTGAGTCTTTAATGACCCAAACTAAAGTTGTAATCTGAGACTCAAACTGAGACTCAAACAAAGACTCAAAAACAAGAGGGAGCAACACTGTAGAAAGTAGGCACATTTTTCTTTTTTATATAACATGTGCATGCTAGTAAATAAATATACACTGCTGCTCTTCAATATGGAACAAAAAAAAGAGTAGATATGTCTCAGAATAATGTTCCCATTTTCATGATTTCAATATCAACAGCCTTAGAAGAACCACATTTGGTTCCCTAAAAAAAGGGATCTGTGAACCCAGTGCAGGGATTTATGCAGAATCACAAAAACAGCTATATCTTTTATTTTAATAACTGCAGAAAGGAGGTGAACACTGACGACTGAGGATCACCCAGGCTTCATGAAAAGAAGTTCCAAATCTCTTGTTGCTAGTACCCCAAAACTGGCCTAGTCTTTGATTTGGGGGATTTTCTGTGGTGTCATTCATTCTTCGTCTGAATGTTTTCTCATCTTTGATGCAGGCAGATAGTTCTGAATCACAAGACTTTGCGTGTGGTTGCATATCAAATGTTTGCGGTCTGCCGCGCTGCTCACCATGTAAATGCCATTTGCCGTTTTACATGGGGTAGGATGACACAATTTTCATATTTCTGCACGAAAATTAGCCAACATTGCCAATGTTAAGATCTGCATCCTATTTCTTTCTTCTTTACTCTACATTTAATCTTCTGTTGATTTAATCTTGTATTTATTTCTCTCTGCAAATATTCCCGAGCAAATATGTGACCATCAGCATTCTTTTTGTGTCAGCTGGCTTTTAATATTTTGTATCAAACCGCAAAAGAATAAATGGGAGAAGATTTGTATGGTTGCTGACTGAATTCCAAAACAACATAATGGTGAAGTGTACAGTGTCTGAGAACTTGGATAGCAGCATGCGTAAATAAGAGGGAGAATGGTGTATTATATTATGTTGTTCGTTATATAACTGTCATGATTTGTGCTGGAAATCTTGGTGCAAAGCCTGCATCTGAATGTGCCTTTGGGATGTTTTTACGCATATCATGTCAACCATTGACATGAAATGCTTACCACTGCCACACTGCTGTAATGCAATTATGCAGCTGTTTTTAAAGGAGATGGCAAATTCTTGATCTTCCACTGAAGCAAATGGACAGGGATCCCATTTTGTGCTTCACGTGTTTTAGTCCTAATCTATTGAGAAAAGTAATCCTTATAGTCCTAGCTTCTCAAAAATTCAGAGCTTAATTGTAAATTACTCTCTGCTGCAACTTAACAATAGACAGCCACTCTCTCTGATGCCAGAAATCATACACATGTGGTTTAATTTATGGCTGTACTGGATTGTATTGTAAGTTAAATAACTTAAGAGAAATGTCATTTGACAACCCTTGGTTTCTTTTCAATTGAATTGCAATGTAGATACTCCGCTGGGAGGGTCCTTCAGAGATCAGAAACATAATTGCTTCATCTCTGCTTTAAATGCCAATAGTTCAAAAACACTTATTTTGTTTTTTAAGGCTGGTCCCTTAAGCTCATGTGGCTTTTAGGGAGGCAGAGCAACTTTTTTCCTTAATGTTCAAATAAAACATTACATGTCTCCTCACATTTTCATGTAAGGAGTTTTAGTGCTCTTGCATTTGCTTAATGAATCGTCAAACCAGAGACACTTCATTAAAGGGATGGGAAAGTAAAACCTTTACTTATAAACCCTTTTCTATATGTGAACCTTTATTTATAATTTCCCATTTTTCATTACAAAGATTCTTACACTGATAGTTTAGAATTTAAATGTTTTATTCTAAAATGGCGTGTATCTATAATCATTTTGGAGTTGATAAAGATGAAAAAGATGTATTTTGCATAAAGGTTGCACATAATAGTGTTGATATTTCATGACTGTGTAAAGCCCACTCCCAGCAAATTATACTATGAAAAAAAAAAGAAAATTTTATGAAAATGCATTTTGGAAAGCAAACCTTCAATTATAACATGATCTTGTTCTGGCTTGTAAGCCCTCAGTTCATTTTGTGTAATGGTTTATTTATTAGATGCCCAAAGCAAGGCACAAAATACAGTATCTCGACTGGAAACCATAAATATCCACAGTGGGAATATTTGCCTGTTTGCGTAAGACATAAAAAAAAAAACTCTTTCATCATTAGATAAAATGCTTATCATCAAACGATTTCCTTACTGTGCTCATTCACTTGGAAAGAGGAAAAAATCTCAATGGAAGCCTGTGGGCTTTATTAGCAGGTATCTGATTTAAGCACATTATCAGGAACTAGGTGTGCTGATTAAAGGGAGATTTAGATAGAGACAGCAAGATAAAGCATAAAAAGAAAATTTTGAACGAGATGGGAATCAGTGCCTGCAGTGCAGAAGAAGTGTATTCGGCCTTCAGACGATGTAGGCACTAGAACTAAAGAATGAGACAGATAGGGAAAGTTTGAGACTTTGGCCAGTGCTTTGGTGTACAGAATGACATGGGTAGGATACAAAATATGAGTCAAATCTAACACTAAACAATGTGTTAGAAAACAATTTTTAAACACCTTCCTTCGAATTGCAGGTGAAAAGTAGACAAATCAATGTAATCCTCTAATATTACCTTTATTCAAGCGAGGTCACAGCACAGCAAGCATGAACCACAACGAAATTAGACCTCTGCTTTTAACCCATGCACTCAAACACCGTGCAGCAGTGGGCAGCTATTGAAAGCGCCCGGGGAGCAGTGATGGGGACGGTACCTTGCTCAGGGGTACCTCAGGGCAACCTACTTGTGAGGGAATTGAACCCCCACCTTCCGATGCGGAACAACT
The DNA here is from genome assembly GCA_017165825.1 of Hepsetus odoe. NCBI lineage: Eukaryota > Metazoa > Chordata > Actinopteri > Characiformes > Hepsetidae > Hepsetus > Hepsetus odoe. The sequence goes on along the minus strand of CM029372.1, from coordinate 8,753,961 downwards.
CCCTAACCACTAGGCCACCACTGCCCCTTCCCAAACATTAGCCATCATCAGCTTTTATTTTAGTAGTTATAGTATAAATATTATAAAAACATGCTATAAACTTTATGATTCAAGTAAGCCCTCACCTAAAGCACATCAGTTGCAGTGAATGGTCTTATATGATTAGCCACATGAGATTTGCTCTTGAATACTAAATTCTAAAACTACATGACCCCCTCATGCTAGTGACTGCAAAAGGTAAACTACAACTTGTATAGAGCTTCTCTAAATATAACTGTTAAAATAGATTAAGTAGTATTATTTTCCCTTGTTGGCCAATTTTTCCACCATTACCTCTAGTACTTGATTGTTATTTTTTAGCTGTCCGCAAGTACTGACAGTTATTAAACTAAATAACAGCAATAATATTTCATTCAAATTTAGATTGTTTGCTGTAAAATGTAACATATCATCACTCACAAACCAGGCTGTCACAAATTACAAATAACCTTTAACCTGCATAAGTAAATATATATATTAAAAGAATCTTTTGTAAGTGTTTTTCTTAAGAAAGCTTTTGTGAAGTTGGCCTCTGAATTAGGGTTCAGTACCAGACATGGATTTCTGATGACAAGAATGGAAGAATCTGGTGTGTGGTTGTTTCTAAAACCTTTCATTTATCTGTCTACCACCTTCTGAATAGATTAACTCCATAAGATTATTAGGAGAAAGTTCTGCCTACATGGACGGTCTGAGAGTTTTCCCACAAGCTCTGTATGTGATCACTACTGCCTTTAGAGTATTAAGATTAATATTTTTCTAAAAGTAAAATGCAATTAGGAACAGGCTAAAAGGCCTTTACAAAAGGCAAAAGACAGTTTTAACTATTAAGAAAGGTGGAAGTGTCCCAAGTGAAATTGCCTGGAAGATTATTAATATCAAATATTACTATATTTTTGGTTTATGAAAAAAACCCTTGGTCATTTATTTATTATTTATTGAGATTTGTCTTGCATCAGACACAGCTTCCACATTTTTAAACAGGAGTTTGTACTGACAGAGCTCAAACTCCACAATCAAAGGCCTCCCATCCCCCTTAGACAACACAGCCTGACTGCCTGGACAGCCAACTGGTTGGCTGGAAATACGGATAAATGGATGATCGGGTAGGTAGTGTAATCAGTCCAATCTTTGTCTGTCTCTATTGGCTTGGCCTGTGTAGGCGTTACTGGAACGCTGCAAGGACAAATGGATGGACAGATGGATGGATGGCTGGATGGAAGGATGGATGGATGAATGTGTGGGCCACAGGCTGTTATCAGGTTGATCTGTGTGCGTCTCTGTTGGCTTGGCCGGTCGAGGCCTGGAAACAGGATGTGAGGAGATCAGATGAAACTTGCTCAGCTTTACACAATCAGATGAATGCACTGCACTGATTGGACAAACAGAGAGAAGCCCTGATCATGTCCCTATTGGGAGGGTTATCTTTTAGTTCTTATCACATTTACTTTGAATATTTAAGGCCCTCTATTTTCATAATGTGACGAAAGATCAAATAATATCTCTAGTGAGCAGGTTAAGGGAATTCATATCTGAAAGTGCAAACAAATCTGTTACACCATCTTTTTACAGCTCTATTAATTATGCGTTTACTGTCTTTTGTTGGCTCATAGTGGTGTGAAGTGAGCATTGCAATTGCAACTTTGCAATGGAGCATGAAAGAACAGGAAAAGTCAATATAAGCACATGTGTTACAAACAAGCTCGTATGAAAGGTTTGTCTAAATCTAATATAACTTAATCCCCATGATTGTTTACATTACAATATTATTTGAATTTTGTCATGTTTACACTTACCTATAACTGATATTTTTATTAAATGAATATTTCAGTAACAATTCAAATGAAATAATAGTCCTAATAGACCAGATAAGGCAAAACGGAGACCATTAGGACAAACGCCATAGTAGAAGAAGTGCTGCTCTAGTTTTTGTGGGACAATGCTGATGATAAATAGGAATGTGATCCAATAATGGTCCTCCAAAAAACCAAGTAGTTTTACCAACACCATTTTTGTGTTAAAAGATAATTGCCTATTAGTCTATAGATACATATTTATAGATATATAGATGCATATTTTCTTCCGTTTTCTTTTGGCTTCCTTCAGTTTCTTACACATTCAAGGTCAGGCTTCAGCAACACAAGGTGCTTGCACATAAAACAGAAACATTAAGACAACTTCATTCTCCAGCTCAGGAGAAAACCCAACACTTTAATCCTTAAAGGAACACAGAACCACAGAATAATATTTTCTCACTCTGTACCTAGTTTAAAGAATTAGCAAAAGGATTGAACAAAGTGTAACCTAGAGGAGAAAACACTAAAATGTACAAGTGAAACACTGAGGCTTAATTCTAGCTTTCAGTTTTCAAGCTATTGCAGCTCTTTTTTTGGTTCTCCTTCTCTCTCTACCCTCCTCCCTATGTGGTATGTATAAAAAATACACATACTCGTCTAGTCAATCACACACATACATATACATATACACACTCACACCCATGAATGTAGCAGAGCGCCCTTAACAAAGCGCTTGCTGTAAAGTATGCCACTCTGGTAAAGCCATATTATTTTATTGACCAGGAACATGGCTGTGCTAATTCCTCTAGCTACAAACCTCATGGACCACAACTTTGTCTATAATTTACTGGGCACACATGTTCATAGCAACGCTACATAAAGCGGAACGGAAAACAGTAGTGCGCAGTGCATTAATCAGTTGCTATACCGTTGATATACAAAGCAGGACTTATTTTTGCCTCTGTTGGAGCCAGAGGCTTTCAAGCCTCAGAGAAAGCAATGTAAACTGCATGACATGCACTTCTTTAGTGTACAGAACTTTGTTTTACAGCATTAGCAAGGGTGACTGCATTTAGCCTGTATTAGGGATTGCCTTGCCTCATTTTGACGCGTGGCCTTCACTCTGTTTGTTTTCCATAAGAAGGCCTGAACTTTGTATCAATCTTAGCATAAGAAAGCCCTCATGAATAGAAGACTCAGATCCTGCAGCACCCTATAACCACCAGCGGGTGCCACTTTTTTCTCTAGTATTTTTTTAAGCATCAGTTGAAACTCACTCTGCAATGAAGAGCACATACAGAGCTGTCAGAGGCACATAGAGGCATATATTCCAGAAATGAATAAACATTTAAGAGACCTCAGGGCTAGTCACAATGCAGTCACTTGGTTATTTCATGGCTGTCTGCAAAACAACACTCAGCCACTCTGGATTTTGTGTAGGTGTTTACAGCATGCATTGCTCAGTTTTACTCAAGCTTTGAGGTGCAACTGTGCAATTTTGCTCCATTTCTGACTAATCTGTTTTGCCACAAAGTGGCAAACTACTGTTTCAGACACAAGTCGGAGTGAATATTTCTTGCTGCAGCTTGCATGGGCCAATTTTAGTATTGCTAGTTTGAACCAAATTCAAGGGGTACTAAGACGATATATTGATACAAAGAAAAAGGTCTAATTGTATGTACTAATAACCTTTTTTTCCATTTTAAAGGACCTGTATCAGAGAAAAAAAAAAAAAAACATTTTCTCACTTTTCTGAAGGTAAATAATGTATAAAGCAAACCCTGTTTCTGGTTTCAAAATGCAACATTTACTCCCCATTGTTATAATTGCTGTTTAAGCAAGAACCTTTTTTGACTTTGTTCTTCTGTGTTACTTTTAAAAAGAGATAATTAAGTTTTCTTTTGTATGTGTTGTCGACTAGGTAAGTCTAGTAAAGGCTGAAGAAGCATGAATGAACTGGACACTGCCACACTGGGCAGTCCCAAAATTTCAGCAGTAAAGAGTGAGCGTGTACTGTAGTACTTACTGTTCTTTCTTTGGTTATAAATCTGCTCTGCTGTGTCATACAAGATCCGTTTAGTGGTCTGCTCTCCTCCGCCAAAGTGGTCAGCTTGTCATGAAGGCCACAGTTGCACGCCCACCTTTTCCACAGATGTAGTGGTGAAAGGAGTCTATCTATAGGCTATGAGAGAGGGAGAAAAAGAGAGGGGTAAGCTAAGAAACAACAAAACAAGCAGGAGTCAGGGCTCTTTCATACTGATCTGAAGCATCTTTTATCACAGACACTTGCCACTAAACTCTATCAGCCATGTAGTTTAATAATGCTGTTTTCCTCTCTCTGGACTGTTCCAAGTTAATTGAGGTTTTTCTGGTCAGTCCAGTTTTCCACTGGCAGTGCACAAGGCTATCCCAGGGTGGTTCCTCCTGGAACAAGGGTTTGAGGCTGGAATATTCAGGTTTTTCTTTTCTTTTTTCACTTCAGCATTTCAGGAACCATACAAGGAATGGGAATAAGAGTAATAAAAGCCATTTTCAGCATTTTATATCTCTTTTAAGCCCTATAATAATTTGGATTTATATTCACGTATTGTTTAAAATGTTTAATATCTGCTTTGCCTCAGATGATAAGGATTTGTTGCATTAAGAGTATTAAGAGTTAATGTTCTCACAACATAAAGGGTAGCTAGCTTACTATTGTAAGAATAGTGAGGTAAAAAAATCTAATTTACACATATTGTTCTCTTACACCAGATGTGGTCAATCAGTAAAGAAACTGAATCAAAATTTTGCCTATTTGCTTTAGCACTATAGCTATTAGGATAATGTTGCAAGAAGTCAAAATTAACCCAAAATGTTTTCAAATATATCCCCAAAAACTGTTTGACCCACTCACACTGCATGCAGCTTTTCAGAGTATACAAAGTATACCCTTTTACCTTACCTAAGCTTTGCCACTGAAGAGAGACATTTTAGATAACGTCTTGGCTTTAGAGGACTGGTCTTGGATCAGATTCCTTCATTTTGTGAGAGTCATTGTCACAACTGAATCTAGATCTGTACTCCTACTAATGAGAATAATGGTTTGAGAAAACACATCATCTTGTCTAAAATTGCTGCTGCAGCATAGGTTTCACAGTGAGGTTGTGTTTATTTCTATAGCTCATATGAATTAAACACACAAACCAATGAAAAAAAGAAATTATTAGGGCTTTGAAAACAACATGAATGTCATGCAATCCATGCTAGATTAAACAACTTCCTGAACACTTTTTTCTCCCTGTAGTCTCCTGTAAGAAGCTCTCATTACTAGCCTCAGCAGTTTTTGACCCAATAGGAGGTGATAACCCATTGACGCCCCATCAAGAGAAGCCATGAGCTACTCAGTATGTGAGCGCATGTGTATTTACCATCACACAAGCACCATGTGTAAGTTCAGCAGTGTGTTTGATCATGTATGCTTGTGTGTGTGTGTGCGTGCGTGCGGGTTTCTGAGTATGTGGAAGTGCCTATGTGTGTATGAGGGTCTACTATGTTACCACAAGCTGGCTGTACAGTTTCCCAGATTTCCTAGTAAGCACAATGGCAGTGAGCAGGAGGTTGTGAGTCAATGTCTGATTGAGTCAGAGAAGAGAGGAGAAGACAGCAGATTATAAAAAAGTAACACAACAGCACAAGAGCGTACATCAATTTTAAGAGGCTTGGTAGATTGGGCTCTTTTAAACCCCTCCACCATTAGAACCATTAGCAGAGAGTGTATTTTGGTATATTCATTCTTATTCATTTGGTATATTCAAAGCCTATAGCCTACACCCAAGTACACCCGCTTCATCACTCGCTTTATTTGTGTAATTGGTTTCCTTGTATTCCACAATTATGTTTAAAATTTCTGTACAGCAGGTGTGTCTCAAATGCCTGCATACATACCTGCTGTGCAAGACATAAATACTAAGTCTGAAAGACCTTGTGCATTCATGGTGTTAACAAAGCCATTTAAATATCGACACAAAATTTGGTTTTTATAACCATCTGCAGAGGCAGAGACCTTTCTTCTTTCTTGTGGCCAGCTGGCAAGGTGCTTTGCTTGAGGAATTCAGCACATTGGACAGCACCTACACTACTTTCTCACACTCTCAGAATCTCATTGCGTGGTGCTTGAACAAGCGCTCTGTGAGGGCCAATGGCTCTCTCTCTCTCCAGTTCTTCATTTCAAGGATCATGACTACTTATAAGACTTATTCAAGTCTTAAGGTCAATTAAGATAAGCATATATTTTGATACATTTCCCAGTACTTCCAAAACATACTCATAGAGGATGGGTGGGCAGGAACTGAGTCACACAATGGGTGACATGACTTTTCACTAAATACAGGCCTACAGGAAATAAGTACTCTCTGTAGCATGTTTGCTAAAGATGTGGCATATACAGAGTATGCTGAAAACTGTGGAGGTTGAAAGAGTAAGTTGATGAAGTGTAATAATAAAAACCTTAAGTGTCTATGGTATAGTGCAGCCATTCCTTAGTTCCTGCCCACTGACCCCTTCTGTTGCTTAATCTTTTCACAATTAAGAGTGGGTGGTACATGCTAATCAAATAAACAGTTGCAGTGACTGGAGTAGATTTCACAGGCTCATCTCTCCTTCCCCCAGGCAGCAAGGAGGCAGCATTCACCTACGCCATCACGGCCGCAGGAGTGGCCCACGCTGTGACAGCAGCCTGCAGCCAGGGCAACATGAGCCACTGTGGCTGCGACCGTGAGAAACAGGGCTACTACAACCAGGAGGAGGGCTGGAAGTGGGGGGGCTGCTCAGCGGACATCAAATATGGCATTGAGTTCTCCCGGAGGTTCGTGGATGCTCGTGAGATAAAAAAAAATGCACGCCGACTCATGAATCTTCACAACAATGAGGCAGGGAGAAAGGTAAGCATCAAATTTAAATCCCTAGACCCAACACTTATTATGTAGTCATTAACCTCACTATCAAACTGAACGGAAGTGGCCATATACAGACCACCACAGGATAATGATTTAACCCTGCTTATGTTCCCATGGGCATCTTATAATGTAAAGGCACGAGTGGCTTTTGTTTGCATTGTAGTTAGAAAATCCTACATTTAGCCTCAGTACATTCCATACAACATGTAGGTAGTTATAGTAATCCAGGTAAACAGATATTCCAGCAAATGCCAAATTGACCACATTTAAACATTAAAGTTTTCCAGCTTGTTTTAAGACAAGCTTTGAAAGCCTGATTGAATTTAACCAGTATTACTATTTGTCCTTCCAGCACTTATCTGATTGATTCTTGTCCATGCACTGCTGTGTCTCTATGGCAAAACTTCAAAGCATGCTAAACACTTTGCGTGTGCACTGAAGTCCACATGTGGTAGAGTGTGTTTGCACTCTGCTAATGTAGAACAAGTGTTTGAGGCATTTTTATGCACACCAAGCTGAAAATATCCCAGCAAAAACCCCACAACATGACTTCCAGGCTATGATTTTGGAGAAGCTTTGACTGATAAGTAACAGTCAGACATTTTCAACAGCTTGTTTTGCTTTAGGCAATTACTGTGTGTGTTTTCCCTCCACCATCTTGTGGCATCTTCCTGATTCCAGCACTGGTTTGGCTTTGGCTCTGGTCCTCTTTGGCCATGTTTGTTTGTTATTAGTCATCCAAGAACATAAAATAACATGCACCCTTACAGAACCACTCCTTCACTTCAGAATGTGCTCTGGTGGCAAATGGATCTAATTAATAATACTGGTCGTTATTGTGTGATCTGGGAGAGCCAGCCGAGCAGAGCCTGGCCTGCGGTTGCCAGATGGAGCCTCTCCAGTCCCCCTTCGGTCCGTTGCATGGAATCATGAAGTGTAAAGTCAGTAACAGGATATTATTGCGAGCCTTTCTCTGCTGCACTGAAAACACAACCCTCGCTCCATTGCGCAGGGGCTTTTTTCTGCCTTTTATAAAGGACCCATCACGCTAATAGCTTAGTGGTGGCATCACAGCAGAGGAGGGAGGGGAGACTGGGAGGATTTGAGTGTACCATGTGACTCTGCTATGGGCAGGATCAGGGCTGCTGCTCTGGAATTTCAATTGCAATCAGACGTGTGTGTGGTTTGAGCTAGCTTTGAAGGATTGGGGGTAAAACTGGTGCACATCAGCCCAGTGAATGTAAACGGATCCCCACAAATGCGTATAGCCATGCAAGCATTTAAGTAAAAGGCCTGTTGTAGGGTATGAGCTCCAGAAACAGCTGTCACAGATGAGCCCACAGCCTTTTTATTCCTGACACTATTAAGATTATAATGTTCTGGAATGAGTCTGTGTCGTTTTGTTAAATTAATCAGTTAGTTTGCACCAGAGTCCTCATGGAATGGAAAATTGCCACTGGCAATTCATTGGCAATTTACATATTTTCAAATGTAGGTTTGGCACTCGTCTTTGGAGATAAAAAGCTGTTGACAATTGCCCAGTTTGCACCCATCTCTTTCATATTCACTTCCACCAAGCCTTCTATTGGAGCTTATAAGATTTTACCACAGTCCTGCTTAGCAGACTTACTGTGATGTATGAAATCTACAGAGAAAGACATTAGAGGTGTATTTATTATTATTATTATTTTTTTTTTTCATTTAAAATGAACAAAAATCTCAGTTGGGTTAAATCTGTGCATAACTACTTAATGATCTTTTGATTGTTATGGCCTTACAAAAAATCTCTTTTAACTGGCCATGGTGAGTGGTTACATGAAATTCACATTTATTTTTCCATTCCTTTGATGTGGTTTTCAGGAAGGTAAAGAGAATTACACAGTATGGTATTACTGCTAAGCCTATTTTCCCCATTTTGACATATAACTGGCATCTGCATCTTGCTTTCAGTATGCAGTCGGCCATGGTTCAACAGTTGTCCTAAGTCATCAGTAATGCTGAATGTTAAGTCTTTGGCATGCCAGCAAATGACTTAACCACTGGATTTACCGTGTACATGCATTTGATACTCATACTTCAGTGAAACAAGGATAATAAAGATTCCACTTTGCAACAGTATTCTCCTTAGGAAGGTACCTGGGTATGTTGCTGAGGCTCACTTTAGCACAAATCATTCTGATGAAAGGATAAGGCAACCTTTCAACCCTTTCAAGCAAGTATAAAAGAAAAAAAACAAGTACTAAATGAATTTCAGTTCCAACTAATAAAAGCCATGAACTTTAAATGAGACCGTTTTTCACGCAAGTTTGTTTTCCATATGTGTGCATTTAAAATGTCACAGCTATCTTGCTAGACATGCTACATCTGAAGATAAAATAGATGAGATAGCCAAGTGTTACTTGTGAATAACCATTAAATGAAAACATTAACTGCTCTTTTGACCCTGGAAAATGCATCGAACAAGACAACATCAGTAGTTGATCAGTTCCTGGCAAACTCTAGAACTAAAGAATTTGTTTACTGGCTTTTAAAATGAAGAGCAGAATACAATGTTTCACACAACAAAGGTCTTTGACACAAAACAGTATTAGAATTTGTTAAATAATTTGAATAAACTTGGTGTTACTGAAGATCGACAATGACATGTTCTTACACAACATAAGCTTCAAAGGCCTGTGGTCCAATACTGATTTACCAAACTCTAATAGAATTTTCAATTCATAAAAAAAAATCTGTTGGCACCTGGATTCTTAGGGAATATGGTTAGAGAGTGAATATCTAAGAAACTGAAAAATAAGTGGTAAGCGTCTAAAGAAGGCTTGTTGGAGAAATGCCATAAAAGAACCATTTTAAATAGTTTTTTTAAAGAACCATTTTTATAAATGTGTGAATATGAAGAATGTATATAGCCCAAATATGGAAACTGTGATGCAAATATCTGCCAGACAGGACAAAAGGAAGTGCACTTGCTTATTCTGACACTGCTCTGAAGTAATCTCTACTTGCTTTGTTGTCCTTAGGCGCTGGAAGAGCGGATGAAGCTGGAGTGTAAATGTCATGGCGTATCAGGTTCCTGTACCACCAAGACATGCTGGACCACGCTACCAAAATTCCGAGAGATTGGCTACTTGCTGAAGGACAAGTACAACAAAGCAGTCCATGTGGAGGTGGTTCGTGCCAGCAGACTGCGCCAGCCCACCTTTCTGAAGGTGAAGAAGACACATGGCTACCAAAAACCCCTGGAGACAGACCTGGTCTACATTGAGCGTTCACCCAATTATTGCGAGGAGGATGCCAAGACGGGCAGTGTGGGCACACAGGGGCGCTTGTGTAATCGAACATCGCCAAATACAGATGGCTGTGACCTCATGTGCTGCGGCCGTGGCTACAACACACACCAGTACACTAAGGTGTGGCAGTGTAACTGCAAGTTTCAGTGGTGCTGCTTTGTCAAATGCAACACCTGTAGTGAGAGGACGGAGGTATTCACATGCAAATGAACCAGTGGGTATGAAGGGGTCATAGGTGAGCTTGGAGGAGGAAGCATGGAGACAGTTTGGGTGGATGACCCAAGGATTGAAATTGATATTATTTTTGGAATATCACAAAATGGAAACGCAATGGGAATGTTACACTATCGGCTCTTCGTGGCATCGTTTTGCACAGCAGAATGTTTTATATTTGCTTTCCAATAGAGGTTAAATGCTAATCCCTGTCAGTAGGTAAAAGCCCAGCCCACAGCTGAGTTTAAATTACCAGAAGTTCATGCACTGATGTATCCACACTGACTCACAAAGAAGGACTGCTGGATACATGCCGTGTGTCGGACCTGTGCATTGCATTCTGGGATCTGTATATCTTCCATTCCACATGAAACTCATCAGCTTAGGTGGCTGCAAGAACTTCAATACTGACTGGACCTGTTTGGAAAAAAAAGAGGATTGGTGACATTAGCCTGATTGATACGACAGGGAAAAAGAGAGGAAGGAACCAAAATTTTAACTCATGATCTTAAGCTCTAAAAGGAAGATGGAGCTGCAGAATGAGGACAGTGTAGACTGAAAAATGGAGATGTTGCTACAAGAAGCCTCCAACTGCCAACTGGAATGTGGTGGAATATGTTAGCTGTCCAGTCACACTGGAACTGTCTGTTTGAACACTGAAAATAAATTTTTTATTTATATTATAGTCTCTTAAAAAAGCAAAGCACTAACGGGTAGAAATGTCTTATTTTGTACTAAGTGTAAAGAAACAGAGAGATGGAAAAAAAAAAACTCTGTAGAAAATCATGACTGAAAGCTTGCGTCTTCTCAAGAAAAAGCCCCCAGGTTCTCTGACAGAAACTTTTTTTTTCTGGAAATGGTTTAACCATTAATAGTGTGTTGACTTCAGAAACCACTTTTTTAGGACAGTTTACAGTTTACTTATTTAACATTGGTTCTACTTTGCTGTAGCCTAGCCTTAGTGTGCAGTAAAGTATGCACTACAATTTGGATCACTGTATTTTTTTACTTAGAAAATAGTAAAAAGACAGAAGATTTAAAGATCTTTCCTCAACTCATGAAAACAAAATGTTGCTGGATGTGTTGTCGAGTGCTGCACTGATATTTTTTCTATTCTGGTACATTGCAAATGAAACTAAATAAATATCCATTTGACCGACATTGGGATTTTATTGCAGAGAGCAGCCACAGTTGAATCACAATCACATTTTTTTCATGGTAATTGAATTGGTGGGGTGGTTAAATGAACCATTTTCCTTTCCTTTACATGACACATGAGATATATATTGTATACGCATAAAATGGCAGATTTTGAAAATACTTTGTACGTAATTTTCAACATCACAAACACGTGGCTATTATATACATACGAAGGACAAAAAATGCCTCAGATTTTCTGTCATCACGTGACTGGACTTAGTCCACTGGTTACTTAATGCTGCATCTCCATATAAGAGAAGATCACTTTGTTATTCTTGTCAATGCCTACTTTCCACTGCTCTGTCCCGAGACATTAAATAGGTTTGTTCCTTCAAACAAGGCAACATAGTCAATATTCACTGAGTTACATTTTTAAGTCAGTGCTTGTAGATGGAGAAAATTCCCTTATCCAGACGTTCCAACCACCCCTATAACCACTAGTCCTGTAGACGAAACATAAATCATAATCAAAGATATTATAATGCAATATATCTGACAAATTGCTGACTTGGACTTCATGTTCTACACGGCACATGGTCATAATGTGGTCAGATTCCTTGATTGCGGCATGGAACAAAAGAAAGATATCTTAGTCATTTAAACAGGAGTCCATCTCTTGCAGTCTTAGAAACCATGGAGAGGGACCCCTAACATTTTGAAAGTATAGTTCACAATCTTTTACACAAAGTCCTGAAACTCTGACAGTATATAATTTTTAGGCATTGCATTTAAATAATGGCTGCAGAGCAGAAATCTATCTTTTTTAGTATTCCATTTGGCACAGCAAGAAACCCATTTTTGATCAGTGGGAGGTTTGGTGGTTCAGCAAATTAATATTTTTAATACTTTAATAGATTGCCACAAATATTCTTCTAACAGTTTTCTGTTTTTCTTTATATAGTGAATTCCCAGAGTTTCTCTTTCCTATCATTTGTCCACACCACCAGTCTGGGTTGGAAAAGGCTGCACATGCCTCTGACAATGCTTGTGAACCACTACATGTTTTTAAAGTGCCAGCCCTGCTTTGGTGACAAAGAAAGCAATTAGCACTGGCAATTTACCATGAACTTCAAATATGTGTATACCCAAAAACCATATCCATATGTGCTTGCTAAATATCTCATTCAGACTATGGACATGAATAAATAAAATAAAAATTTTCTGCTGTTAGAAGTACACAATTCTCCAGAACACAATCATGTGCTGCTGAATTGAGATTTTCTAAACAATGAAGTTAAAGACCAATTGCATACTCTAACAAAGTTTAAAGATAAAGCAAAAGGCCTGGAACTGAGATGGGGTGTATGGGGTGTTTTTTTTTTTAAGAATCTACAGTACTGTGCAAAAGTTTTAGGCAGGTGTGAAAAAATGCTGTAAACAAAGAATGCTTTCAGAAATGGAAGTGTTAATCATTTATTTTCATCAATCAACAAAATGCAGTGAATGAACAAAAGAGAAATCTAAATCAAATCAATATTTGGTGTGACCACCCTTTGCCTTCTTAACAGCATCAGTTCTTCTAGGTACACTTGCACAGTTTTTGATGGAGCTCGGCTGGTCGGTTGTTCCAAACATGACTGTGTTTCAACCTACGTGTGACATTGATGATCATCAGCACCTGTTTGGTAAAACTGGTTGATCATACACCGACTATAATCCTACAGAATCCCTGACTTTGTGCAAGTGTACCTAGAAGAACTGATGCTGGTTCGGAGGCAAACGGTAGTAACACCAAATATTGATTTGATTTAGATTTTTGTTTTGTTTGTTCACTTTGCCTTTTGTAAATTGCTAAAAAATAAACAATCATTATTGATATTTCTGAAAGCATTCTTTGTTTAAAGCATTTTTTCACACCTGCCTTAAACTTTTGCACACTACTGTATATTACTGACATGGGGCAATTATACTACTGACAACGTACCATTTAAGGATCACCACAGTGAACTTTACACAAACTTTACATTACTCTGTGGTCAGGTAGTATTCTCCTGTTTCTGCCATACCCAAATTCAACCATTTGCATATATACCTTACAATTGTGTGTAACCCTGGATGTCAATGAGCTCTTGACCATGGTCAGTTTTTGTCTAAGGAGGCTGCATTACAATATGCTTGATTGTATTGGTTGTTTACAACTGTGTGTAGTAGGCAATCCCACTAATGAGAAGGGGCGTCCACATATATCTGGACATATAGTGTATGATTAGCTGGTACGCAGCCTTAAAATCTGTTTAAACTGATGTTCTTTCCAAAATGCAACAAAATAGAACAGAATTCAAACATTTTGGTTTTAAAAATAATAACTAATCATTAAGAATTTAAAAATTATTTCAGAAGCTTCCACTGTATTTGTTAGCACTACTCCAATATCCGGGTAAAAACTTTGTTGTTGGGGGAATAACGAGGTAAATCTATCTTACTTTTGAAAAACAGATGATAGTGAACATTAGGATATTAATTCTTTAAAAAGTGTAGAAAATGATGGGCAGTGGAAATGGAATGGAAAAATGGAAAGAATGGAAGTTCACATGTCCAACAGTGACAATGAAAGTTTATAGCCTTTTCAAAATTATTATGTATAACAGGAACACAAAAATCATTTTTAGAAAAAACCGAACACTATTTCACCTTGCTGAGGTTCATCCAGAGGAAATGAATCAAAATTTCAAAATAAGGGCTTACCCAAATTAAACCAGCCCCAAAAAAGATATGTATATATATGTCCTCATAACTACTATAAATACAGTCCTCTTTTTCTTTTTTCAAACGAGAGAGAGTGGGGATGTGTGAGAGAGGCTGTGTCACTGTTGTCAGGCTGTCAATGGCTCTGGGCTTGGCTGAAAAGCATTACAGACAGGCAGCAAAGCAGAAGGAATGTTTTGTTAGTAGTCTGAAACCCTGGGGCCCGGAACCCCTTAAGCTCCTCCACTATACCCGGGATTGACCAAAATAAATCTGTTTGTTTCTGACAAACATTTTGTCATTAAAAAATATGGGAGAGAAAAACAGAGCCCACTGCATATGTGCTCACTCCTAAAGCGCCTATTGTTGAGGTGTCAGGATCATTAGTTCACTGGGGGTTTCATTCTGCCAGCTAATGCCCGTGGCCTTTTTCACACAGGCGGCAGTGCTGATTCAGAGCAGCACTACACCAGCCAGCAATGAGACTCTAACACAGGACAGGAAGCTCATAACACCTCATATTATATACTGGACAAAATGCTTATCCTACAACCTGTTCTGCTGCAAAAAGTTGTGGTATTTAAACTATTATAGTGTAGCAAACGGCTGTCATAGAATACCATATTGAATAGATTGTTGAAATCACCGTAGCACAATGAATCCCATTTTTAAAACACCCTTTGATTGCTGATCTCAACACTGTGATGGATCTGAGAAACCGGCCCAGATCTTAATTTATTTTCAACAGCATCATGGGTGCTTTAGCTTAGCCAGCTGGGTGGAACAGCATGAGTGGAACAATCTGTTGTTAACTGTTGGCAGTGCTTTACAGTGCTTTAAAGTGAGCTCTGATAGGAAACCACTCTAAATAGTCCCCTTCTGTCTACTTTTACTGCACGCTTGAGTTAGCTGTTAAACAAGAATGACAGTGCGGACGGCAATGTCTTTTGTGAGCCGTTTTCGACGCCACTGAAAATGGCTGCTGTTTAAGGGCCTAACGAACAGCTGAACTGTTGCCAATTGTCATTGAGCTCCAATCACAAACCCTTAATGGCTGAAAATAAGGGAAAGAAACTAAAAAAGGGATCCTCTCCTGAGCCTCTGATCGAAAGCTATAGATAAAGTCCTTCCCTGTTTCCCCAGGGCAGTAAGCCCCACTTGCGTTGAGAGAGGTGCCCACGACTTGACCCAACAGTGCCCTCTCTCATCCGCTGTACAAAGTCCTCTTTCAGGTCTTCTGGAAATGGGCCTCATCAGTCTGCTTCACCAAAGCCCTGGCAGTGTTGCTGAAGGCAGTTGCCAGGCATCAGACAGACAGCAGGTTATAGATGCTGTGAGACTAGATGGGCAGAGGGCAGCTGTGTAGTCTTAATTCTGGACAATCAGACAAGGGTGAGCGAGTTCATATGCTTTATTGAAGTGTCTAAGAATGTTCTTTAAGGTTTTAAAAGTGGATAACATGAAAGTAGGCACTTTTAGAACAAAAACTAGTTAGATGTGTTGTATATTTTATTACCTTTAGTCCATAGAATTAGTTTTGCGTTTCAAAAAACGAAAAGGAAGTATGACAAAAAGTTGGAAGTATGACAACAAGAATTTGTTAATATTATTTTTATTATGACTACATTGAATTATAGTAAGTAAAATTATACCATTTTTCTGGGATGAAGAAATGAAAAGAAGTGACAAATGTTATGAGTGTAATCTAGGTGTTTCCACTGTTTACTGATATAATTCTCCAGAAAATTTTCTTAGGTTCCTGGTATTATCAATGAGCAGCTAGAGGTACAGTAATAATTCACATGTCAGCTACATGCAAAACTACACGTGAATGTTTGGGCACCATTAGTTAAATGACATTTGGTTGATTTTCTTTTTTGAAAAGTTTTTGTCACATCCAATAGTACCAATACATATGCTTCCTCTGAGCCATGTGGATCTTTTAAAACTGTTGCTAATGTCTTGATAACTGAAACAACCTAATGCTAATTGCCATCTCTGTGGCGTTAACAGAAACCTGTGCACACAAGCTTCGCTACCAGTGATGGTGCAGAGGAGAGAGCCATCCTAAAAACCCAGAAAAAGCAGGGCCAGTTCCTAGTCACAGATGAAGAATTAGATTTTACCCATTTCCAAAACTGACATTATATATATGGTCATTAGAATATTTTGCATTTACGTTTGAAACTTCAGTTCGTTAAAAGTACTACATACTACATACATAGATACTTTACTTTTATAATACCTTCAGCAAGGGATTTCTTTTTTGCCAAGACCACATTTAACTAAAGCATCACACAAACCCAATGTTTTAGTGAACAGAGTACTCACTAAAATACTGGGTTTGTGTGATGCTTTAGTTAAATGTAAATTTATGTAATTTAAGCAAACAAAAAGAACAGAAGTTACAAGGCTCTGATTTGATAGCCACAACATATAACAGGATTGTCAACATCAGACTCAAAGTTTTCTGTTCTACTTTCCAGCAAATTTCCAAGGTGACACCACATAAAGCACATGAACACAACAAAACAGAGGATTCTGAAGCACCAGAAGAGTGGATCAGCAAATCTCCTCCCAGCAATCTGTATCTAACTCGCAGCCTTCAGATGAGCTGGGCTTTACTCTCTGGAGAGATAACATGCAGCTGTGAGGGGGAGAGGGACGAGGGTGGTGAAAAATAAATTACACCAAAAAAAATGAGGAGGGAGTGAGGGGTAAAGTCAAAGGAGTCAAGGGGTCCTTTCAACCGACATCTGAGATTTTCCAGAGACGAGTAGTGAAGAAAGGGCTGTTGTCCTGCACACACCACACAATCTATTCTGCAGCTTCTAAAGCCCTATTCCCAGTGTGTGAAGAGGAGCTGGAAGCAATGCATCACTTTTGAAGCCCTTATTCATGGCTTTCATGTTTGTTATTCTGTAGTTAATGGCATTAGATGGAGTGATAAAGAGAATATGGCTGCACTACTGTGGTTCAGAGAGAAAAGATGAATACAAATGTAATTCTGACAGCTCCTAACATGACATTAGTGTGAACACTGTAATGCACGGGCACTTTTTGTTTTGCTTTGAGGAGCAGAGGCTGACAAGCCCACCAAAAGACAAACTCCCTAGACTCCATTTAGAATGAGCTAATGAACTGACCTCCTCATGAAAAGTCTCTTGACGTGATCTGACATATAACTAAAAATTCCTGCAATACATCATTAGTGGCATCCATGTCATAAAGATTAACAACCACGACTGTAGCTATTTAGTGAAGCATTTTGGGGAAAGTTTGGAAATCACCACCTACATTTGTCTTGCATTACACATCATGTAAATGTCATAAAATAAAGCTACTTTACAAAATGATATTTACATAAAATTTGTTTGATGTGGAAGAGATTGGGTGTTTTAATCCCTCTAAAAGACATTCAACCTAATCTTTCCTTAAATTTTATCAAAGCTTCATGTGAAATGTTTCAAATGCAGAGCCTTTAAAATGCCTTTCCTATGAATATAAGCAACACTTCAAAGGAAGTCTTTACCAAATTCCATCGACTTTCCTGATGGCTCCAAAAATTTTCCCAGCTCTGCGCCACAGAACAAGCAGCTTGCAGCTTAGTCTGGAAATCATGCCTCTCATCATCATCTATTCGTTGTTTTGACTGCTTGTCTCATTGAAAGACCATCATTCTGAGGTTCCATTTC
The DNA here is from genome assembly GCA_017165825.1 of Hepsetus odoe. Lineage (NCBI taxonomy): Eukaryota > Metazoa > Chordata > Actinopteri > Characiformes > Hepsetidae > Hepsetus > Hepsetus odoe. The sequence goes on along the minus strand of CM029372.1, from coordinate 8,736,109 downwards.
ATCTGTTTAATATTAGTGGTAAGGAACACATGGCCATTCAAAGGCACAGGCCTGGTGACATCATGCATGGCGGGAGGGAGGCAGGCAGGGTAGATGTGTAGATGGGTAGGAGAAGCTTGGGCAAAAGATGGGATAAAAGGCCTAAAGGCTGAGAAGACCTAGATTATTAGAGGTGCTATTACAGCTACCAACAAGCAGGTAGATGAATATTGCACATCGCCTGTGCAATAAAATGATGATTGGAGAATAAATAACAGTACTTTCACAAAAAAAAAAAAATATATATATATATATATATATATATATATATATATATGACAAAGTCAGGAAATCAAAGAAAAAAGGACACAATCAAACAAAAAAACAAAAACAAAACTGCACAAATGGAGGAAAAGTATAGAGAAAATGTACTGCTGTGTCAAAAATCAGAGGCACCTGAAGTGTAACTGGAGTCAGAGGTATATTTCAGTGAAAATAAACGTCAATCTAATTTAAAAATTCTTAGTTAAGAGTCAGTATTTTCGCAGGGTGATGTGGTGGTGTGTTACGTGATGGCTAATGAGCTGTACCAGTCACTGCACAGTTGTTTCAATGGCAGTTTATACTAAAACACATTTGATGTTGTTACCACATGAATCAATATATAAAACTTTGGTGCAAGTAAAAAAAAAAAAAAAATTTATTTGTCTAAATGAAATGATGAAGTTAAAAGTATGTTTGTTTGATGAAGTGAGAGAACAACTATTCCATTTTTAGCAATAAAGTGAAGAAAGTGACACCTTCCCAAATTAGACCTAAAGTAACAATATACCATCAGTTACATTTTTCATACATTTCTGTAAAGTGGCATTTCTCTCTGCTGATGAATCAGCACACCTTGATGTTTTTGAAACACTAAATGAATTGGTAATTTAATTAATTAAATCAGCAAATATCCCACACATATATACACACAAACAGTGTGGTAGTAAGGGAAAGATGGCTCACTGTGTTCAGAAAGGTTTTTGAGGTTTTAATTCAAATCTGCTTTATTGCAGAGCATTTAGAAGTCACTTAATAATTCTTGTAAATTTCTTTTACAATGTCTCTCTTCTTCTCTGGTGGGGTATTTGAGCAAACAAACTCAACAAGATAACTGCAGCCATCCATTATGGCTTGTTGGAACTGAGTTCCAGTACTGGGAAATAATAGATTTATGACAGATTGTCCCCTAGTGAGAATGTTTAATAACTGCGCTTTAATAACTATCTGTTCTGGTGAATAACAGTAAACCGTAAATAACGTCAGATCTGCAGATATGGCAGTGAATATACGTACATGGCAAAGGAGAGATGAGACATTAGGACAGTAAAGAACTGCTCTCTACTTGGCCAATGTGTCTATTTATGTTGGCCGGGCTAGGCCAGCGTTGCTCGCAAAACTCAAGTGGGGTTAATGCGTGTGCGGTGCCGCCCTCCAACCTCACACCACGACTAGCATCAGCAGTCTGAGAGGGTGGGGTCGCCTGATGGCCAGGGGAAGAGGTTTGTGTGTGTGTGTCTGGGTGTGTGTGCGACTGTGTGTATCTTCAGTCTCTTACGCAACGCAAGAGTGGCTGTCTGTTGTTATAATTGTTTTCTTTTGGTTTCCAAGAAACCTGTCTGTAAGAACAAGTGTTCACTCGTGTGCACGTCTGTGTGTTTTTGGCCCATGTGCTTCTGCCGAGGAGAGCTTTCGAGGACGGCCCACACACGGACGGTTCCCACAGGCGGAGAGTGTGTGTCCAGTGGAGGTGGTGTTCCAGGCCACCGCTTCCCCTTGAGAATTTATTCACCAACTCCTCTCAGCACTGATGTTAAAATATGCTGAACCAATTTTGCCCTTGGGAAGAGGGTAGGATCTCCCAAGAGGTTCCCTTGCTTTTACAAAAATTTGAATCCCTAAAATAGACACACTGTGATCATCCTTAACTTATGCTACGAATCCAAGATAAAGATAAAGAATGTGTTTCCCATTTTAACTCTTCGCCTTCCCACTAATTTTAACCAGCAATGCCAAAAAGCATAACTCTAACAGGCAGCTGACTTAAACTTCCTCTGACGATTCAAACAATTTGGTGCCACATTCATACGGTGGCACTTTGACCGTTTTTAAGCTGAGAAAATCATATGGATGTTCAAAAGGGCTACAAGTAAGCCTCAAGTAGGCAGGACTTGATCATTTTTGGAACTTTATGTCCAAATGCCGCTGATAAAACGTCCACGTGCAGCACAGCTGAGACCACAAAATCTGATACCCCAGAGAAAAAATCCCTGGACATTTGGAAAATATTTGCATTTTCAGCATCTCGGTTAGCTCTTGCAGCAACACAAGATGCTATCAAAAGAACAGGCACTAAAGAAAAAAATCATTTGGCAGATGAAGGGGAACATCATTTTGTAAGGAATTTAAGTTTGAGGCTTTACGGCAGATTAGCTGGCTCACGAGCTGGACCAAATACAAGCATTCAATATGTCATATGCCTTTAAACAGAAATGTACAATTTGGCCCCCCAATTTTTGTACGAATGCAGTCTGTAGAACTGAATTTCATACTACTATGTCTTACTACTATGACCAAAAATACACCATCAGCGATGTAGATGCAAAGTAGTTTCTCGAAAAGACAAGAAAACTACTAATTTCTCATCTTCCACAGCACAGCTTCCAGATAGTCTGGTTAGTATCTCACATACATTGGGGATCTCTGGATTGCAGTTTGGACTCTACATTGATTTTCCACACCTATCTGCATCGTGATTGAGCAGCAAAGGCCTTTGGTCTTTATCTCCATTTCCACTCCCCCTGTATCTACATCCTGACTTATTGAGAGTCAAAACAGAGCCACTTTGTGTTAGAGGTCTGCTGGCAACACGTGGCTTTATTTAAGTCAATGGTCATGAGTAAGGCTGGTAGATATATATCTACAGATGGAATGCAATTTCTGAAGACATCCCCAAGCAAAGAGAAGGATCAAAAGTGAGAATCCTTTTGATAGAGCCTGAATGGTCTTTTTCGTCTTTGTTACGGAGTACACACAGTCCATTTCTTCCAAGAAAGATCTGGAATACTGATTCGTCTGACTAGAATACATGTTTCCACTGTGGTGCTCCATCCCAGATGCCTCTCAGGTTTCTTTTTTGTGGAGTAAAGATTTAAGTGTCATTTGTGAGTGTAAGTCTATATTGTAGTGCTTGACAAAGGTTTGCCAAACAAACCCTTGCTCCTGTAGTTCTATCAGCTATTGAAAAATGACGGTTCTTGATGCACTGCTGACTGAGGGATCAAAGATCACAGGTGTTCAGCTAAGGCCTGCAACCCTGCTCTTTACACATGGAAATTCCTCCAGATTCCTGAAGTCTCCTACTATAGACGGAGAAACATGTTTTTAAACATTTCAGTTTTTTTTTTAGACAACTTGTTGACCAACTTCCTCTGCCGTTCTTTGCTCCTCAAAAACTTAGCCTTTCTCGGAAACTGCTTTAGTACCAAATTATTTTTACAATCAACTCTTGGCATCACCCAATTGAAATCACATAATTATTTTCTTCTTCTACCTAATTAATCTAATACCTAACTAATCTCTAAATTAGCCTATTGTGATTTTTAATGTGTTGCAGGCCTAAAATGGAAGAATGGATGTATAATAACAAATGACTTGAAGGTGACTAGACAAAACATGAAATTATCATAGTGTCTGCAACAAAATATAAGCATATGCAAAAAATTACTGGTTTATATTTGCATTTTTATACTGTCCCAATTTTGGTGTTGTGCGCTACAATACAGAATATAGTGCATATTAGGGTTGTTCAATTCATCAAATTTTATTTAGGAAAAGAATCAGCATGTAACATTTGAACCACAGATGCTGAGAAGGATCCACAAATAATGGAGGCAGTCGACCTGTGGCTCTCCAATTTGGCAAGAAAATATTTTCAGAGAGTGTCTTCAGCAAAGGGGGAAATACAGTCATCAGCAGGAAGTCATCTTTAAATAAAAAGAAAATGACTTGCTAGAAATGTTCAAACTAGAGATTTCACATAGAGCCATCATCCCCTCTAATCTGGTATAAGACGTGCTGTTTAGGATCACATGCAGACAGAGTATGAAGCTTAGAGCTTTCTGAATTAGAGTTTCTTGTAAATTCTCTTTCTCTCTTTCCAACCTCTCCAAAGTAAACCTGGACCCACACATTTCAGTCTTTATGGAGCAGCATTGTCATAAAATCCACAAATAGATGAATGCATTAGGCCTCATTGGGAAGAACCATTAGATCCCCACAGCAGCTGTAAAAGCCATTTTTAACCCGAGACAGTGCACCGGCCGGCCACCACATCTTCACCTCTCATCACCCTAGGCAATAAAACCATGGCCCTGCTGTACTGGAAACTGAGCTTTGCCTTCCTGAGTTTGTGTTTACAGAGCAAGGTTTATGGATCTAATCTTCCATATCTTCACACAAGGTCCTACAGCGGCATGGTTCTTTACAGTGGTTTTATCTATTATTGTTAATTGTATGAAAAGACTTGCCTGTTAATGAATAAATCAATGTTTTTCCATATATAAATAATGTTCTAATTTTCTCAGGTGTCTAAAAATTGCGCAGTACAGTATATTCAATATGTCTTTTCAATTGACATCTTCCATTTCATTAAAGGCTCATAACTTTATTTCCTGTTCATTTTGACAATCAGATACAAACTGCCACACACACCCTTATTTCACTTATTATGTAAGCGCTCAAAGCAGAAACCTTGCTGTTCACATTTTAAGAAGCTTTTTTTTTTTTTTTTGCTTTTATTAATGTGATAGTAGGGCTAAGCTGGTTGTGGTGTATATTTGCACAAACAAACTTGAACCTAACTCTAGTCAGAGATATTTCAACACTGAGAGCCAGCTAAACCTGTTCATTTGGTTCTTATGCTGTTTTGTTTTGCTTTGTCATTTTTAAAACAGTGCTATGAGTGTGTTTAATTATACTGTAGAACTATTCTATTCTAGCCATCAATTCTAGATACATTCACATTGGAGGTGAACTCTAATTTAAGTAAAGATGTTCATTTTATGGAACCAATTGTGTGCTGTTTTCTGGACAGTGTCAATGTCAGGGAAATGGCTTATGAAGGTGAACTGAAGATTGCTATTAATTGTTGGGTTTGTCTCATCTCATAATTAACTTTTCACAATAGATTTCTACATTTGAATACTGTTTTTTTTAACAGGTGTGTTAGCTCTGATGAATCTTGACAGACATGAAATTTCATCTGCTTAGGCTGACAACAAGAGAAAAGTAATACCACATGTTACAGAAGAAGCAGGTTGCACTTGTAGAGATAGTCTGCAAATATTTGGTCACATTTGGTCAAAATTTCAGAATCCTGACCAGATGCCAAAGTAACAATCAGATGATTCCACTCTGAAGGAGAAAGCCAAACCAAAAAGTTCTGAGTTGGCTTGAGTGGTGAGTGCCTCTATGGAGTCCAATTTGTGTAACTGGTTAGAAACAAGCATACCAATATATTTTGTTGCTCTGATATGTAGAGCAATTCGATTTTTTTATGAAGCAGAGGATTAAAAGAACTGCTAAATATAGGGTTAGTGAGGGACATCAATCTCAGAAATTACAGGCTTCACAGCAAAGTAAAACAAACGCTGCACTAGGCCAACATATCTCATTCGTGTCATGCAAGCCAGTGAATAACAGCTAGCATTAATATTTCAGCTGGGAATTCACATAACAGAAACATACAAGCTTCACAACACATCCAAACACAAGATAGAAAGCATTGCATTTATGTTAGCGAAGAAATGGAAACAGATGATCCGCTGTGTTGACCCCTAACGGGAGCAGCTGAAGGAAGACTAAGACATTCATGTATCAGAAATGTTCACTGTGTTTCAAGATATGGAGAACTTGCCATGCTTCCTCTTATGACCAATTTCCATTTAATAAAAAGTTCCAGCACAATGCTATGCAGTGATTTTTCTAACTATTTTATGCAATTAGGGTGATTATATTTAAAGCTGGAACAACCTGACAAAATATTAAAAATACATTTTTTTCAGAATGTTTTTGTTAAGTATATTTCATTATGCTTTTATATTACCCATATAAAGTCTTCAGAACCTTGCTTTTAGCAGGTGCCCTTTGACAAAAATGCCATTGCTACCAATGGGCAGGTCTGGTTTAGACAACATTTCTGGATTTTGCAAGAGAATCAATGAGAGAAAAGTACAACAAACTTGGGGGAGAAAATGAAGCTCATAAATATGGCTGTGTGCCAGATATCCTATGGAAGTCCCATGTGTGGTGGTTAGGGTAGGCCTCTAGGAGTTGGCAGCAGAACTCAGAATCAGTTGTGCACTCTACAGAACTGACTCCTCAACATTCGCCACAATCACTCTTGTCTGGATAGAAGCCAGTGTGTGGATTGGACTGCGCTCGCAATGAAAGATGTTCTTATGACAGCAGGATATTTAAATCCCTGTACTTTTTAATAACCTTCATTACATTTCTTATCTCATAATTATCTTTCATGTAAAATGTGATGTGTCATGTGAAAGTCTGCATCCGGCACACTTCTGACCATTTTCCTAATTTTTCATGTTTCAAATAACATTACTAAGGTACATGCTCTTCTCAGATCATTGAATAATGAATCAACAAAACACACACTTAAAAAGGCATGTGGAGGTCAAAAATGCACTGGAGTTTTCAGAGAGGAGCACAAAATTGTTAGATACCCGTCTAATGGCAAAAGCTCTGCACATTTGGAACACCATGTGCAGCCACACCTAAGACTACACCTCTCTGCTCCCCCACCCTAGAATCAGAATATCAAACACATTTGTTTCCAATTACTGCAAATCAGCATGATCACATCACTCACCCTTTATTTTAAATTACTCTGTTTTTTTCAGTTTTGCTTCAAGAAAATTCTTCTTGCTCAGGCCAGTATACCTCGAGTGTTGACTGACATTTCCTAAAAAATAGATTCAGAAGATGAGTTTGATGCTAAGAAAGCATTCAGTTGATACTTTCAGTGAGAAACAATGTGTGGCGGTCTGCAGAAATGAATCAATAACTTGTTTTTTGGAGAACTGCCAAATAACAAATACCATTATCATTAGTTTGAGTTGGTAATGTACTTCCTTATTTTTTTTTTTTTTGTTTTTCTTGTAAATTTGGCAATTGACCTTAGTTAACAGACTTGTATATTAGTAATTCCGTTCAAGGGGCAGCGGTGGCCTAGTGGTTAGGGTGTTGGCTGCGTGATCGGCGGATCGGGGGTTCGAACCCCTTCCCGGTGGGTTGCCCTGAGGTACCCTTGAGCAAGGTGCCGTCCCTGTCCCGCTCCTCCCTGCGATGGGCTGGCGACCTGTCCAGGGTGCGTCCCCCGTCCTTGCCCTGTGTGCGCTGGCTTGGACAACAGCACCCCCCCGCGACCCCGTTTGGGACAAGCGGCAGATAATGGATGATAATAATTCCGTTCAATTCCCTTTTCTTACTCTTTTTTTGGAAAAGAAGAACAAAGATATGTTATCATTAAAATAAATACATTCAATAACATTTAGAATACTAACTGTAATAGTACAATGAAGTGGTGCAGTGGCTTAGTTGGTCACAGTAAATGTCTAGTAAGTGACCTAGAGCAGTGACCTAGAGTTTAGGGACTAGGCCCCAGGATCGGAAGATTGCGGGTTTGAATCCCGGACCAGTAGGTTGCTCTGAGGTGCCAATGAGCAAAATATTGTCCCCATCACTGCTCTCCAGGCGCTGGACATGGCTCTCCACTGCTGCATGGTGTGTGCATTGGCTGTGCTGTGTGGTCACGATGACAAATTGTCACTTTCACTAAATGTGTGTGATGTGTGCATCAGAGCATGTGGCCCATATGTCCATGTGCTTGTCATTACACAATCATCAACACCAATTTGTGTAGCAAAGGCAACAGCTCTTATTTTTTAAATAATTGATATTATTTTCAGTCTTATTTTCCAAAAGAGCTGATTTCACCATTTGAACAATTTCAGCAGGCTCTCACACATATCTCACCACTGCCTTGGAGAAAAATATCCAATAGCATCTGCAGAATGACTCCCACTAACCATCTCACATGGAAGAATCAAAGGCAAGTTTGAGTGTGAAACAGTGGCTCACTGACGACCAAAATGCTCCCTTTCCTTTGGTCAATATTAGGGTCTTTCAGTCTATGAAAACAGTCATAACGTATTCCTCACTGGGTGAACTATACATAATTGACAAAAGTAATACAAGAAAAATTGTGAGAGTAGTCTTTTAACCCAAATAGCAGGAAGAACCCATCATTCTCCAGAGGAATCACTTGGGCAGATGAACTATTATCTGTCAAAAAATTATTTTTATTCCTCCAAGACATTTACTCTGCACAGGAGTTACAGTCTGGTTCCATCTGGTTCAACTTTGGTTGCCTGATTAACTTTCATGTTTGATTAACTGACTTGGTGTATTAGGGTGTCCTGTGGCAACACCACAGTTAATGCCACTGAGCTCTTCAGTAGGACACATTCTATTACAGTGTTCTAACTGAGAAGATGTTTTCCATTCTATTTATGCATATGTAAGAAACAGCTACTAGAAGATTGCCCACCTATATTACATGTAGGTTTTTTAACCTTAAAATGGACCCTTTTACCTGCTAAACAAAAGGTGATAGATTTGCTATTGTTTGTGAAACTGGGTGGGGCTTTTGTTTGTTTGGTTGAGTGTGTGCAATTTTTTTATAACATTTTTTTTAAATAAAAAAAAATGTTAAGGTTATTATAAAGGTATTATAATGGTTGTTTTTATGTCTACAACCTTTCAGACCTTTCAGAAATGTCAGGGATTAACCATTTGTTTATTGATTTAATATTTTTGTTATTTTATGTACTGACATATTTATATGAGAGCTACTCTAAAGCTGTGTTTCTTTAAAATAAACTCTTAAATCTCTCTCTCACCCTGTTGCAATTTCTTTAGCTAATTCCCACAAGTTACTGAATTGCTTCCCTTATGTGGGCCATGACAGCTATTCTACTGCCCTGTCTCCATGAAGCAGTAATTAATCGCTGAGAATGTTCCTTTAGTCAAGCACAGAATGGCAAGCTAGGTCAATAGGCCCTATGAAGGAATGCTGTCCTGGGCATTCCAATGATAATCATCCTTAAGGTTACGGTTTTAGGGAACTGACCTGTTGAACAATGGCGCACAGGTCAATGGTTTGCTCTGTCTCAGGCCTGGCACTATGAATTAAACATTCAGAATACTAAGCCAGTAGTGTGTGGTCATGGCCATCACTTTGCTTTGAAAAGATTCTGATTTAAATCACGAGGTCCATCCATCTCCCCGACAATCAGTTGCACTTAGAGGTAACCTGCTTTGACACCCTGATTCCCGTGAGAAGCATCTATAACTGGGTTAACAATGCCTATTGTCACATATCACCTTCCGGATCCCTCTCAGCTATGTTGGAATGCTTCTCCTCCTGCCACCCCTCATTAGAAGGCCTATCCCCAAATTCATGGCTAGTACATAGCAAAAATTATGCAAAGGCCATCCATCTCTAACCCTAGAATCAAAAAGTGGCTTTGCATATATATATATATATATATTTGCATATTTTTTGTGGGAATTTGGGGAATGGCCTTCTAATGAGGGGTGGCAGGAGAAGAAGGTGATATGTGATATATGCATTCCAACATAGCTGAGAGGGATTCAGAAGGTGATATGTGACAACAGGCATTGTTAACCCAAGGAAACCAAAAGAAAAACACAGCTAGAGAGAAGAAGAAGAAATTAATTTGATGTTTTATATATGTACAGTACTGCGAAAAAGTTTTAGGCAGGTGTGGAAAAAATGCTGCAAACAAAGAATGCTTTCAGAAATGGAAGTGTTAATCATTAATTTTCAGCAATCAACAAAATGCAGTGAATGAACAAAAGAGAAATCTAAATCAAATCAGTATTTGGTGTGACCACCCTTTGCCTTCAAAACAGCATCAGTTCTTCTAGGTACACTTGCACACAGTTTTTGAAGGAACTCGGCTGGCAGGTTGTTCCAAACATCTTGGAGAACTAACCGCAGATCTTCTGTGGTTGTAGGCTTCCTCACATCCTTCTGTCTCTTCATGTAATCCAGACACACTGGATGATGTTGAGATCAGGGCTCTGTGGGGGCCAGAAGAACTGATGCTGGTTTGAAGGTAAAAGGTAGAAACACCAAATATTGATTTGATGTAGATTTTTCTTTTGTTCGCTCACTTTGCATTTTGTAAACTGATAAAAATAAACAATCATTATTTATATTTCTGAAAGCATTCTTTGTTTACAGCATTTTTTCACACCTGCCTAAAACTTTTGCACAGTACTGTATATATATATAACAAAAAAAAATATTTCTTCTTCTTCTCTCTAGCTGTGTTTTTCTTTTCTGCTCCACCTTTGCTCCACCCTTGTATTTTGCTCCTCACCTGTGTATATTCTGTAATCCTGCCCTCTGACTGTTCTAAGGTATTTTTCTTTGGTTTCCCCTGCATTCCTGCACAGAGAGGATGGTCAGCTCTGAGACAGATGACACTGCATTTGAAGATGATGAAACAGACCAGTAGCAAAGTTTCTGTACATAGCTTTTGTCTTTTTTTGTTGTTGTTACTTAAAACACACTGAATGACTCTTGTCTAAAATAATGCTGTTATATAAATTAAGTAAAACGCATACTATGTAGTCCTTTTTTTCTTTGGTTGTTGTACTTTCGTGTTTGTTTGCTTATTCTTTTGTTTCTGTGGTCTAATTTATTTGGCCCTAAATGAAGTTGTCCTGGAGACTGAACAGATAAGTTAAGATTAAAATGTTGCTCGTACACAGCCATTTCTATCCTCACTGGTGTCATAGAAATGAAAAATACATTTTCTTAAATCTGAAAATGCTGCAGATAAATACATGCCATGTTAAAAAATAAATAAAAGAGTGTTGGTTTGTGGCGAGCTATTGTACCCAGTTTGGTATTTCACTTATGAAGTGATTCCATTACAGCTGTGTCCACCAATCACTGCAATTTAGAGCCACACTGCAACACTAAACTTTGGAGAATGCATGCAAACTTGTATATATACACACCCAAATCTTATTAAAAACATCCATTCATAAGAATCTACGATAAGGATCAATATGCACATGCACCATTTACTCAAAATAAACCACACACACACACACACACACACACACACACACACACACACACACACAAAGTCGTAGCGAGGAGATTTGAATCAAACACTTAAACACAGAGAGTAGTTATTTGAGAAATGACTTATGATGCCAAGTTGCACATCTGCAGAGGAGCACTGGCAGTTTGCTGGGTGGAACATGATCACTCCAGCACTGGTTTGTCTTGTTTCCACAGTGACATACAGTTTAATCTGTTGAATAATATATTTCACTTAAGCCCATATATAGAGGCACACTTTCTTGTAGGGGGAAACAAATCTTGAACATATTATTGTATTTACTTTCTTTGGCTGGACCCAAGACATGTATGGGAGGTAGTTGTGGCTTTTGTGGACTAGTGTTTATTGTTTATGCTCTGTTTTTTTTGTCCTAATTAATGCTATGATGACGACCTCTGTCACAGACACTAGCAAACGACATTTAAGTCTCACGCAATGCACAGCCCAGGCTCAAGGCTGCGGCGCTGAGAGCTGTGGAACTGCCAAGCCAGACGCTCAGAGGAAGACAGATGTGAAAGAAAAAACACACATCCAAAACCAGAGTCTGTCAATCTGTGTCCCCTCTTCAGTGCTCCCTGCACGCATATGCACACAGGCATGTACACATACGGATACATCAAACCAAACAATGTCAGTGTATGATTGAACACTGGTTATCTCTCCACAAAACCGTCAGATGTTCACACACCAAACCATCTGCCTCCATCTCTAAAAAAGGGGGAGCCACAAAGGGTAGCGATTGCATGAGCTATGTGAACTTTTTAAAGGTTTAAGGAACTTTTACATGAATTTAATCAATCACATCTCAGTAATAAAAAAGTCATCAAAAAACATCTACTGAATAAGCTCAATATGGTTCAAAATAGTATCATGCCATGCGAAAAAAACAGACAAACAAAAAAAAACAACAAAAAAACAAACAAACACAAAAACATCATTGTGGCATCTTAATATTTAAGAACAATTTCCATAAATTGTCCTGGCTGGATTATACACAACTTTTTTCTCATTTTCTAGGAAGTACACGAGAACTTAGGAGCTCATCAAAAAACATGAATTACTTTCCTTGATTAAACCTTTAAACTACCACAGCAGCATAAAGCTGTTAAAAAAGTTTTTCCTGCTCCATGATATAATATGACATGTATGTGTCATCACTCTGGAACAAACTCAGCTCTGCAAGGTTATTTTTCCTTTAGACAAAGACTTGCTACGACATCCACTTTTGATTTCATGCTGAAATTGCCCCCTCTTATTTCCGATTTCCTCACTCAGAAAAGTCGTTATAGACCCCTGTGGTTTTCTCAGCCAAGCATGTTCAGTCTCTTCTGGAGATGTTGACTCACTCCATATCGACTCATTTTAGAGGAATGGCTTAGCCAGCGGGCCCTGAAAAACCCTGTAGGGGAAGCTGCAGTTAAAGCTTCTTATTTTCGTGCTAGGGTCAGGAAATCCCTCTAGGGGACTTTAAAGGCTTTGACTCTCATAGGGACCATTGGCCACCCTGGCAAGGCTAATCTATACTGCATAGCTGCCCTTTACTGCTTGCGAGTGTGGCAACGCCAACACTTAACCTCCCAGAACTGTGGTTTGGGTGGTGCACAGCCATTCAGCCAGATTTAAATGTTTTTGACCAGGCCCCTAAATAGCATACAGCATACATCAGCACCTGGAGTCTTGCAGGCTTCTTCCTTTAAGACAAGAGAATAAAGACACAAATCAAAGACTTTCCACATATGTTATGTTTCCGTTTTATTTGATACTTTGCAAATGGATAAAAGTTATGATATTAAGTTTGAGTTCTGATGGCACTTTTGTTCAGGATCTGACAAAGAGGAGAGGAAAGGCCACTTAGTCTGGGAGGTCTATCAGCTGTAGCAGCGATATGAAAAAAGACTCAATGAAAAAAAAGTCACTGCTTTTACATGGCAGTTTGCAGTAGAGGTGGATAATAGAAATGTATTCTACAAATACATTTGTATTCAAATTTGTAAATTTATATTCAAATTTTACAATTGTAATAACATTTGGGATTGTTCTACACAATGCTTAAAGAATCTTGATTAAATGCTTTTTCATTATACTAGAAAAGCAGAGTGATTAGTCATGTGTAATTGATCTTTGTGCAGGCATGTGATACTTTGAATACAAATAACTGTAACCAGTGTTTCTGTTAGCAATTTTCAAATGTAGCATTACTAGCTTATGCTTTTGCTGTCATTAGACTGAGATACATATGGTCTACATTGTCCATCCCTAGTGTAGTCTGCAGTTTTTGTATGGGTGTTAGAGTCAAAGGGTCTTGTGCCCTAGACATGGCAGTACATTGGTATCAAAGCCACAGGATGAGGAAGTGGGTTTCCACAAGTCTGGTAATTAGAAGAAGTGCACACCACCCCTTGCAGAACCTGAGAAGCTGCTTAAAAAGGATTAGTGTACTTTAGTGTAGTTTATCATTTGTTCAGTCACTGTCTCAATAAGTAACAATATCGGTCTTCTGTTTAATTCTTGGATAACAGCTGCTTTCCTTTTGCATGGAAGTAAACACAATTTGCTCAGTCTTCACTGTCTGCTTCGCTTTTGCTCTCAGTGTTGTAAAAGCCCACCACACTGCCCAATATAGATGGGAGTATCACTTTCCACACTCTTTTTTTAACCCATTGCCAACGAGTAACGATTTTTCCTGATACCCGCGCGGTGAGAGTGCGTAAGACATGACCTTTTTTCTGTTCCTTCTGTGTGTCACCCACATATGCGACATGAAGAAAGGAAAATATGAACAGCTGCATAAGCCAACACAGCACTGTATTTTTAGTTTATGCCGGACAGCGCTGCCAATTCTTAAAGATCACCAAGAGGGAGACTTTGTTGACCGAATGACTTTACGAGAAGTAACAAAAACAAAAGTTACTTTTATAGTATACAAATGTCACATCACTGGATCATTATTTCTTAGCTTTTCTTTATTTCAGATTGAAGGCTGTGCCTGAAAGCTCTTTCTTCATTTCTAACCAAACATTAAACTAGACAGGATGTCCTGAGCAAGTGGTTGCAGCAGGCATCAAAGCTTTTGTTGGTCTTCATTTGTTCCTTCTAGATTTCTAAGGATGTCTGTTTTTCTCACCCCTCTATATCCACTAAACAAGGTTTTTAACTTGCAAACTCGCATCACTGCAAGCTGCAATGAGATGAGTGTTTGCATAGAAACTGAGAAGGCTTTCCGTCTGAGTGTGTGTACTGCCTGTAGTGCCAGTGACTGGCACTCTATTGACTGGATCTCCTCTCAGTCCAGACCTGGCCACTTCTTTTGTGAGTTCTGAGTGGGGCTCTCCATTCAAATCTAACTGTGGGATAATGGCCTGCTCATTCAGCTCTCCTCCACCCCCTCCTCCTTCTGCCAATTCCCTTCTCTAATTGCATTCCCTTGGAGCAAACGGGAAGAAGGGACAAAAATGAGGAAAATATAGGGGAAAAAAGGGAAACAAGAAAATGAACACAGAAAAAACAGAAGAAGACAAAATGCAGCAACTGCTATTCTTAAGTAGAAGAAGAAGAAGAAGAAGAAGAAGAAGAAGAAGAATAAGGAGAGGAAGAAGAAGAAGAACAACAAGAACAAGAACGAGAAAAAGACATAACACAGCTGCAGCTATTGTCCTCTGCAACATTAATTAATTTAATCATTTTTACATTGTTATAGAACAATTCCTATCCCCATTGAAAAAGAGGAACAGTTCTCAAAAGCATTGTAGAGCTAAACCACAATTTCTCCTGATTCATACTGGGACCAAGGCTCTTTAGTGCCTGAAATGGTGGAGGTTTAATCCCTCTGTGCTAGTTAATGGAGGTCTCTTCAGGAACTTCAGCCATTGGGTGAGACAGGGGAGCTGTTGTGCTCTGGGATTAGGCCCTCGTGTGGGAATCAAAAGCCACTCAACAATACAGTAATCAGCATGTTTTCCCTCTGAAAGAGCCTCTCTTTTCCCATTTCAGAAAACACTGAGCATTACCCCCTCTCTACATCCCTACAAAACCCTTTCAGACGACCTGTTTTGAGGCGACGTATTAATCCTGTGTGTTTTGTGTACCCCGCTGCTTGAAGGATGGAATGATAGAAAGGAGATGGGAAGGAGGAAAGAGATGATGAATGGAGGAGGACACCCACTGTTAGACTCCTCTATATATACATGGCTGTTGAGGAATTCCTATTATGCAAGGAGCTATGACAGTTTAACCCTTAGAGGTTAACTACTTATTTATGTATTCATTTATTTGTAAAGCACTGGTTGTGCATCACAGTGAAAAAAATTTAACAGTTGATTGACTGCACTGTGTATTTGTATGTGCACTACCTTAAAAATAAAATCATCCAAAAAATCAGTGTTGAAAGTAAAAAAGTAAATAATTTGGTGCTCCATATGGGATGACTGGTCCCATTTATCAACAATGCCAAATGACCTTATGTAAAACAAATGATGTGTTTGATGAGTGTCAATATTTCAGTTGAACACAACACTGATCAAATGTTATCCACTGAATAAAAGTCTTTTGTCTCTGAACAAACTTGGATGTACAATCATTCTGAAACCTAAATTAGTGCGCATTGCACAGTAATCAATTACAACAGTTAAATAAAAGCACTAAACCCAGTATGCTGTCCAGTAAGGGGAGGCTCATTTAAGAATATCCCTGCTGCACACAGCTCCAGTCTAGCACTAACCCTTGGAACAACTATGGGAACCTTCAGAAATGAATCCAAATTTGCTATGGAGATCACATTTTAATCAAAAGAGTTATTGGAGCTAATGCTCTGAGGCCACAGAGAAATCTCTGATGCTTCTACTCCATAAGCAAACTGTGACCTACATTTCAAAACAACCTTTCTTGATGACCATTTCATAGAAATAAAACACAAGGGTGGATTAACAATGAAAACAAAACAGAACAATTAATTAATTAGGCAAAGAGAAATAGTCAGCTGAGGCACATAACCAATGAAAGGTAATAAAGCAATTAAATTTATTAACGCCAAGTTAGCTGACAGGCTCAGAAAAGATACATTTGCAGTTAAAGTCCCATCTCGAAAATCATGTTTTTAATACATCTGCAAATAATCAAGGTTTATTAAACGGCACACTCTCATTTGTAATCTGATTAAACCCAAAGCTCCTTTTTCAGCATCACTTTGAGACTGGACTGGGGTTAAGTGAAACTTACACTGTGCACTGAGATTCTCACTTCTGCCCTCACCCTCAACTGCAGCACAAACTCATTAACTGAACATCAGTGATAAAGTGAGGAAAAAGACATAGCACTTGTTAAGTTGCAGACTGATCTATTATGCAGCGTTTTGTGGTAGGTAAGTGATGCATCTTGGTGGTACATTCCAGTTCACTACTCGTTTCCATGCAAGCTGCTGGTTTTAAAATATGCCATATAGAACATTCTTCCTATTTGTCTTTCTTTATATACTCATTTCTGAAATGGAGAAACATGAACTTTGAATCGTGTGTAGTAAAGCATGAGGTAATGGCTAATAATCACTGCTGGCAGATCAGATGATCATACATATATGACAGACATGCACCTCTGTTCTTCACTGCGTTCACACCTCAGAGTATTACTAAATGCATTTTGTTTTATGAATATCTATTAATCTTCTATCAATCGTAACCTCCCCTGCATTCCTGGCTGCCTCCCACTGCATTTCGCAATAATCCGTGCCTCAACCTTCCACCTAAATCATGCCTATGTGAAGGGCTGAGAACCTCTAGTGTGCCTCAGCTCTCTCCGATTGCTGCTGTTGGTATAAACTTCCAACTGTCTATTCATGCTCATTTGTGTTTCTGCTCCTGATGATCTTATTAATTCATGGCAATAAACACACAAAACTAAATGATGTGATGGCACAAGGTATCTAAAACATAAAGACAGGTCTGTTAGATTCCTTGATATCCTTTGTTACCATTAAATAAAGAGATGATTAGGGAGAACAAAAGAAGAGATGTATGATGACATGTTGTTCAAACTGAAGAACTTACTGAAAACAATTCATTGGAAAAAAAACATTTTCATTGATCATTTTCAGTGTTATATAAGCACATTGCACTGGTGGTCCAGCCTGGGTATATACAGCAGTTTGAAGAGAAAAAAGGGAAAAACATTTATGAACATTTATATAATTAATAGAAAAAAAGCATGTTAATTCACTTTTCAGTGAATACATGCCTCCAAATTCTGCTCGATAAAAGACCAAACATCAATCTAGATGAAGGGCCAGGGGCCAAAAATAAAATAAAAAATAAAAAATAAATAAAAAGGTAAAATAAAATTCAATTAAAAAGTATTATAGTTTATATAAAAGTAACAAAGCAGCAGTCTTTAATCTGCTTCACAGTGATATTATTCATTTGTAATTGATGGTCACATATATTCTGTCAATGTAGTTAGAAGAAAGGACAGAACAATAGAGTTTTAGAAAATTAAACTGAAACAGCTATATTTCCCTTTATTTAATCTGGAATGGAACGCTGATTTAAGCTTAAAATGATGAAAAAATAGTGCTAACACTTACCCAGTTTCTCCTGACATTCAGCACATGGACAGATACACTGATGTTTTCTTTAGAAATGTCTGGAATAATTTATAACTCATTGTTACATTAATCATGGCAGGCTGCCTGGTTCAGATGCAGCAAAACAAGCTGATAATAGACATTATTAATCTGATTAATCTTCTTCTTGTATTCAACATGATAAACATCTAATCTAATCTAATCTAGTTATCTGAAGATGAAATCTTATTTCTGCTAATCCTAGGGGCTACCATGACTTTGCATCTCATACCATACTGGGAGTGTCAGGAGCGACAAAATTCCTATTTTTTCACTGAACATGATGTTGCTGAACACTGTTGATGTTCTCTAATGTAGGCGATGTGGGCAGGACAGTTCACTGAGAAAGCCTGGTCTTGAAATCTCTTATAAAGAGGCCATAAAGCAAACAAACACTTAGCTAAAGTGTAAAATGTACTTCCAATGTGAAATAACTGACAGCAGAACAACAGAGACTCCGTAGCAGTCCATGTTCTGTTCTGTATGAGCAGATATTGATGCTGCACTAACTTTTTTGTACAGTGTGGCACGAAGTGGCCCATATAAATCACGTGTAAGGAAATAGTAGTAAAAATGCATGTTCAAATTTATCATTCAGTCGCGTTAAGATAAAGTCTGATGTTATATATAAGTAAAGTTAACGTTCCGTTTGAATCAGCCTGTCAACACTGTTTAGCTATGGCGCTTTTATCATTAGCTTGAAGTTTCCTCCCGTTTCTACAATTATAAGTATACACAGTTCTGCACTACACCACCACATAGAACACACATCACATAAAAAGTTTCAAACACATTGGTGCATGCTTCATTTTTTTTTGTCTCTGTGAGCAAAGAGCATGGGAAATAACGAGAAACACCAACATGGTGCTGATCTAACTCTCCTTCCATTACCACTGGGAACATGTTTAGTGGAACTAAAGTAAACACGCTTATGTTCTCCAAAGTGGAGCACTTCCACTTTATGATTGGTTGCCGCTGAACCATGTCAAAGTTCATTAACATAAATTTAACTGGACTATTTAATTTTGACGTCCTCCCTGCTCAAAACATGCCGCACCACCACTTGCTGTTGGCATCCATAGGAATTGAATAACTCTAATAATAATATTGTGTAATTAATAAATATATTATAATTAATAATAATCTTCAGCATCCACTCTTCTTGGTGTGAAGGCACAGTTAGATATGTAATGCAATTAATGGTTTCCTTTATTGAAAAAATCACCAAGTATGTTTTTTTTTTATTATGGATCTTCACTCTAAAGCTTTTCATAAAAATCTGATGATGTTTTAGTCATATTTATGTAGATTTTCACCACTGCATGAATGAGTAAGAGGAGAATTTTGAAAATTGTATTTTTTTTTTTAAATGTCTCGCACAAATGTAACTGGTTAGGCACCAGTTGGTGTCTTTGACACTAAACACAAATCAGGCTCATTGGATACAACACAAACAAGAAAACATGAAATAATGAAAAGCTTAGAAAACAACTACAGCATAACTGCTAATTATATGCTCAAGACAAAATATATAAGTAAGAGTTAAATTCTTTGAAGGGCTGTTGTAAAAGACAAAGAAAAAAAATCGCACTATGTACACACATGAGTTAGAGCTGCAAATTAACCACACAAGCTGCTCAGAAGTTTAAGATTTACAGAATAAGTTATTTTATTGGTTAATTAAAAGCAAAACATATTATCTCCTAAATTATTTGGACTTTTGGGGGACTGAAGGAATGTGCTTATTATATATCATGAAGGCATGATATAAAACTGAAAAACTAGGTTGTTGTTTCAGCAATATTTTTGTCTTCTTCCACTAAACTACAAATAGCTTTCTCAAAGCAGGCCTGTTTTTCTAATTAAATGTTGGCGAAAGGTAAAATCCCTGCTGAACTCCCCACCCTCCACCCAGAAAAACCAAAAATAAAAACAAAACAGCCAGGCACTGCCATGGACTGACATACCGGCAAAGCCACGACAAAGGCTTTCCATGCCTGCACGCATGACAGAATGCAAGAACCCCACAAAAACCACAGGCAGGGGGATGAATGAATGAAGCCACACAAATCACAGCGAGGCACTGCACTTTCCAGACTGCCCTGGGACTCTCCTCTTACTGAATGCCACACAAACGTCAGAGTTCATACAAATGCAATTAGGATACTATCTAAAAACTGAGAGTGGAAATTTTTGAGGAAGTGCAGAACGATGGACGTTAACGAAAATGTTAAAAAAGCTTCTTCTGCACATCAGCCCAGAGAAATTTTACTCGTACAGAACAGCTCCAATTCTGGGATGTTGGTGACTTTGCTTTTGGTTCTTTCTTTCATGTTCCTTCAGGTCCTTCCACAGCATATCCATTAGATTAAGATCAGAACTTGGCCTCGCCAAATCTTTAACTTTAAATGTTTTTTTTTGCACATACTTGCACATAATTTTGTAAAACTACTTGTGTGCTGAGGGTCTTTGTTTTGCTGCATGACTCATTTATTTTTTAGATTTAGTTTACATGGAGAAGTCTTGGTCTTGACATTTTCCTTTAGAATTTGCTGGAATAGTTCAGAATTCAGAGTCCGGTCAACGATGGCAAGCCATCTTGGCTCAGATGCAGCAAAACAGATCCAGACCATGATACGACTACTATGTTTCACAGATGGGATAATGTTCTCATTCCAAACACAACTATTCTCTTTAAAACCAAAACATTTTATTTTGGCCTCATCTGTACACAAAATGTTTCTGCAATAGCTTTCTGGCTTCGCCATGCGATCTATAAGAAATGGTAAATGGACAGGAATTATTTTTTTGGAGAGCAGTGGCTTTCTCCTCGCTATGCTGTCATGCACAACAATGTTCTTCAGTGTTCTCATAATGATGGTGCACTCATGAACATTCACATTAGCCATTGTGAGAGAGGCCTACAGAGTCCAAACTCTTTAGAGATGGTTTTGTAAACAGCCTGATTTGTGTCAGTGACTCCTTTCCTCTCCTTTCTTTGTTCAGTAACGTAAAGACTAAAAAGAAAAGACTTCCCTGCTGTGTTGTAAAGATAAGGTCCCTGTTCTTTAAATAAAAAAGTACTCACAGGCATCACTAATTTTACCCTATTCACTGAAAACAACTCCAGACTCTGAATTCATTTTTCAATTTGTATAAATGTTTCACATACTTCTGTCACTCACAAATATGTTATTCTGAATCAATTTTTCTAATTTTCTTTAATATTTTACATATATTATATTAATAATATAATATATTTTATAATATATATAATATATATAATAATATTTTCCAAGTGTTGTATTTTTGTTTCATTTGTTTAATTAGGTTTGTTTTATTGTTTTTCAGGCTTCATATCAAAATATGATGATGTTTTAGGTCATGTTGATGCAGAAACAGAAACCTCTAAAGG
Organism: Hepsetus odoe; assembly: GCA_017165825.1. Classification (NCBI taxonomy): domain Eukaryota; kingdom Metazoa; phylum Chordata; class Actinopteri; order Characiformes; family Hepsetidae; genus Hepsetus; species Hepsetus odoe. Next base: position 8,714,817 of record CM029372.1, on the reverse strand, counting down.
CCTCACAAACTTTACAGCATGTGTGCATGCTCTGGACAAAGAATGATCATAAAACATTAAAAAATGCTGTGCATCCATAAGAAAAACAAATATTTTTTGCCAGGCATTTTAAAATATGCAAAGGGCCTCTGAAGAGCAAACAGAATTAAAATTTTGTGTAAGTCTGGCTTTGAATTGCGGAGAGAGCAGAGCCTTAAAAACTAACTCAAAAAGGAAAACATCCTCAAACTGTGCCAATACAAACATCAGCAGCAAGCCCAAGGTCACAGCTCATATTATTCCTGTCAGACCAAACATGCATCAAAAATTTAGCAAAACCACATCTCATATTGAGTCAAATGGAATATGAAAATACTTAAAAACAGAAATGAATTACACCACACTTGCAAAAAATTCAAGAAAGAACCGTAAGGGGAACTTTTACATTCTGACAAGTATTTACAACAAAAGTAACTAGCATTTTAGCTCTTAGAAACAGTACATATATCAAATGTTAAAGTCAAACGGGGGGTGTTGGGGAGTGCAAGGCGCACTGAATGCAGGCAAAGTTAAATGGCATCAGGTGCAAGTGCATTTAAGTTCATCCGATCATTTCTTTCTCCTTCTCTTGTTTAAGGAAGCCATTTGTCTGGCCAACGGGCACTACACACATCCACACACACATTAACCATGCCACTACAGTATACACAGTCTGTCCAAAACCTTTTAAATATGACCATTTGTCACTATTGTGCCTCAGCATGCCCAGGGTCAGGGGATTTATCAGCTCAGGTAGAAAGAGGATGAGTTTGTGAGCTCATCTCCCAGAAGAACATCTCAAAATGGAATCATTGCTCACAGGAAGCTGGCTCCGGTGCACTCTCATCCTCTTCCAAATCTCCAGGCATTTAAGATTTTCATCCTTCAGGGCAGATCAAATAGGGTCCCTGACACAAATAAGTGAAGCTAGGTAGACAATAATCCATGAAAACACTCTCTCTCAGAATAGCATTACTTTACTCAGTGCTTAACTGACACTGTACCTTTCCGCTTAGCTGGGAGTGAATCAGGCCCATAATCTGAGCCTGTATTTAAGATTTAAGATAAACAGAATTTCCTAGACTCTTAGTTCACAGAAATCATGGCTGCCAGACTTACTAGTGCAAATCATTTTTTATGCAGAGAGCATTACATTAGGAGGATTGTAATTTACATTAAGATTGTATTAATGAGCATTATATGGAGCAGTAAAGTGACACAGAGTGTTATGAATGGTTTAATAAACTTGCGCCAACTCGTTAAGGCTTAACAGAAGTAAATGCAATAAGAGCATTAAAGAGCATCATAAATGTGCCAGAAAAGCTAAGCTAATATAATCATTACTTGCAGAAAAATATAAAGTAAATGAAATGAACAAACGTGACTCCTCATTTCACTTGCTTCTCGTTCTACTTCTGTGCTACTTTCAGTTACCTCAAAGTCAAATCAGTCACAAAGCACATTGCCAAGTGAGTCACACAGCCAGAACACAGCTCAGAGATGTTGAGCACACTTTCCTTTTCCCGCTGAGTCAAACCCACAGGGCTCAGTAAGTCATAATGCTGTAATTAACTGGCTGATAGGTTGTGTATGTGGAGGGGATAATACAACGGAAATAGAGCATGAGAGAAGACAGGGTGCACATTGGCCTATCTAACAAAGCTATAAAATAGCTCTGTAAAGACATGTTACCAGCTTCTTGTTTTCAGACAATTACTTTGGTTTCACAATATTACAACAAGGCTATAGAATTCCAGGGCTGTCACTACTACATCTAAGAAATTTGGTGATTATTTTGAGGATAAAGCTGATTAATCCTTAATGGCGAATTTGTGCCAGCAAACATTATAAGTAAATAAGCCGAAAATAAGGTAAAGAGAATTAATTTTTCGAATTAAATTAAATCAGAACGAAAAAAAGGAAAAAAAAGAATTATACTTGGGTGATCAGCAATTATACAGTGCCAAAGTAGGTGAATCCCTAGGATTAATATTTTCTTTCAGGCACCCTTGAGCAGGTACCGTTCCTACTGCTCAGGTGGATGAGTCAGATTCAGAAGAAAGTGTGTCCATTGTGTTCACAATGACAAAAAAAGTCCCTTTCACTTTTATTTATCTACTCTTTTTAAGTAATGGCATGATAAGAGGTCCTCTTTCACTCGACACCATTAATCTATCATCTGTTTTATGTGAAAGCAGTATTTTCTTATAGTATTTTTTTTTTACTGGAACCCTTTCTATCACTGCACTGTCCATTTCCTTCCATCCTGGACAGTATGGTGGAGCATATCAACATAATAAAGGTCTATGCTGAGCTGAATAATTATGACCTCCAATTTTTTAATTGTACTGTTCAGAATCTAATTCAGTTTATTTATTTACAAAAGTATGTAGGTATCAATTTGTCCCATTTCATAAACAGCTTAGCAGGAACATTTACTGAAAGAGTCTGGTAGGTTCCTTTTAATGTTTCCCTTGTAAAATATCAAACTTTTTTTTATTCAAGGAAAAAATGTTAAATGATAATTTAACATACATTACTGTGCAAAAGTCTTTAGTTTTTACTTATTCCAGTCAGAATAAAGTGAAATAATATTGTAGTGTTTTTATAGTACTTTGTTGCAAATTCTTAATGGTCACTCTTAATTTTGACCTTTGCAGATTGTCTTTCATACAGTGCTTGGAATGTTGCAGTGATAGACTCATTAAAAAAAAAAAAAAAATAATATCAATAACACCTCATTAAAAGGTCCACCTGATTGAATGAGGAACTTTCTCTGTATCCATGCATGTAAAAGCGGCCTCTGTTCTATGCTGTTTAATGTGTCTGATCATTTGTAAAGTTCTTCTGATGTTGTCTTGTGAATGGATTTGTGAAGTAAAACCTGCATGGAGGAAGGAATTAGATTGGGTAGAATGCTGTCTATTGTTTACAGATGTAAACAACTTAAACTCTCCATTCAAACTCGACAACCTTGTTTCTTCCTTGCTTTGGCATGACTGAAATTATTGCTGCCGTCTAAAAGGGTGTAGGTTCCCTTTTCTGTAGCAGTGAGGAAACCATCCTTGATTGTGGACATATTTGATTTTAGTCTTAAAATTGCGGAGCTAAGTTATTTTGACCGTAATTCCATTTACCAAGTCTTAATTTTACTTATTCACAATAAAAGGTACAACAAAAAAGGGAGGAAGCATCTCAATCCAAAAAGTTGTTCCCAGTTTGTGGCTGGAATAAAGGGTCTAATAGAATCTGCAGCGCACACTTTATGATCTATTAAATAAAAGTTGTAATGACTTCCAACCAATTTCATAGTACCATGGTGGTAAAATAGCTTTTTTTTTTGTTTTATATCTCGGTTACCCATATCGTCTCTCTCAGTCCTTATATCTTTCATTAAACTTAAATCTTAATTGGGGCAGCAGTGGCCTAGTTGTTAGGGAGGGATCAGAAGATCATGGGTTCAAATCCCAGGCCAGTAGGTTGCCCTGAGGCACCCTTGAGCAAGGTACCATCCTTGTCAGTGCTGCCCAGGTGCTTTCAGTAGCTACCCCATGCTGCACGTGTTTGTGTGTGGGTTAAATGCAGAGGTGTAATTCCGTTGTGTTCACTGTGTGTTGTGCCATGGACTCACAATGATGAGAATAATCACTTTCAAAAGTAGATAAAGAGGGTGCAAAACAACCAAATGCACCAACAGCATCACACCTGGTGATTTTTTTTTTGTGTGTGTGTAAAAATCTGTATTTCCAGTGATGTGCAGTGATTCGGAGTACAATTAGAGTCAGTTGTTTCCAATCAATGGGATCACACTCAGATGTGAGCAGGTTCACTATTTTACTTAGAGATTGATTCTTTAACAATCTGATCTTCACAATACATGTTTAGGGCAAGGTATCGCAGCATTAAAGAAGCTTTCTGAGAACCTCAGAAAAATAGTTGTTGAGACTCTTCAGGTAGGAAAAGGTTACAAATCAGTTGGACTTAACTAATCTATACTCAAAGTGAATGGCCAAGGGAAGGTCCTGGCCTAAACTCTATACAAATATCTGGGAGGGCTTAAAGAAAGCTGTTAATGTGAGGGAACCCATTAACATCCCAGAGTTGAAGCTGTTCTTTACCAAGGAATGGGCTGAAAGTCCTCCAAGGTGATGTGCAAGACCAGTCAGAAGTTCCTGGAAACATTCAGTTGGAGTTATTACTGCAGAAAGATGTCACATCAGATACACCAGTTAAAAAAACTAAGGTTCACATTTGTATTTAAGATGAATGATTAAAACTGCATTTACATACAACATTTAGCAGACACTCTTCTCCAGTGTAACTTACATCAGTGCTTTGTAGTCCACATCTGTTCTTCATTCCTGATACCTGGTTTTAAGTCAACGCCATGTCACTGAAGTCAGAGTAGTTAATATCGACGCAAATACAGGCCTCAAACACAAGTGGGTAAGTTCCTGAACTTTTTCTTAAGACCTTAAAAAGTATGAGTAGAATTAGGATTGATAATAAGTAAATTAACATAATTACAAGGAATGCTAAGAAGCTCCACACTTGTCACTTTAATGTTCAAAGACAAGCTGTTCAAAACTGCACTGAACTCCTGAACTTCTCACTTTCCCAGCGCTGGGTAATGAACAACTAATTACTGGCAATCTTACATTTTCACTTCTTTGACAAGAAGCTTGATTTGTTTTGCCCAAATACGCGATCAAAGCGATATGTTGTTTCAATGAATATAGCAGATAATTGTAGTGTTAAAAAAAAAAAAAAATATATATATATATATATATATATATATATATATATATATATTAGAAACAATATATTCTATTAAATGTAATGTAACTCAGCTCATCATCATCCAGTTTAAAATCTGATTCTATACAAACAGTCAAAAATAAGAAACTAAACATATTTGGATACACAAGGCTGGTGATGCGGCGCTCCTCAAACACTATTCTGCTTCCCACTCCATAGCAAACACATAGCACCGCTGAGCTTGCAGCAGACAAATAGCACTATGCAGGGGAGAGGTGTCCTGTGTAGCAGAGATTCTGAAATCACACAGATCCCTCTGTTTCATACTCCAGTCAACACATTCATTCAAGTGAGATTAACTGGCAAGCTGAGAAAGATCTGCTGGCAGAACTGGCTGGAAATGAAGTCATAAAAAGCAACTTCTCCCTTTCATTGCCATAAAGCTTAGGGCCTCTTGTTTACAATCCTACATTAGTCTAATGCTACTACTTACATTTGCCAAAAATGTGTAAAGTAAGAGTTTCTTAGCCAACTTTTCTTTTTCTTCTTTCTTTCTTTCTGATCCATACTTATTGTGCTTGCACTAGTACAGACCCCAGTGATGCCTACAGGAAATACAAAGTGATGAAATCTCCTCAATCAATGAGATCATCAGGCCACAAAGACAGCCATTCACACTCACATTCAAAAGAGGCTCATATCAGAGCATGACCTATGGGAATTTGAGTTAGCCAAAGCGTGATGCCTGCTACTCTGGCTTCCTCATCAGCAGATGACGGTGCTCACAGCTTTTATCAAGCTCCTATGCTCACAACACTTCTCTGGTTAGATATTAGCTCTACAAACAAAGGTTTACAAGGTGAGAGGAAGCGCATCAAAGAGAAATGGATGTAGCAGCAAGTTGCTTTGATTAAGTAGGCAGACCTACGATCTCCTAATAGAAACCCAGGGCATAAATAAATGGTTTGTTTCCAGAGTGGGTTTGGCGTGATGCCAGGTATAGACTGCCAGCTGTAGAACCTCAGCCACAATCATAAGCACCAAGTGTAGATAGACAGACTCGGACGTGAGGGCATAACGACACAGACTGCTGCCGGTATGCCTGTTCCAGAATTTACTCTGATAATTGAAATGACAAGATGCAAAAGATTGTAAATAACTTATAACATTTATAACCTGGGATTGTGCACTGCAGTCAAGATTTTGCTACAGAACTGAGAAAGAAATACTGTGGTATTTTTTATCTCCCCTTTTCTAACTTCACACACATTCAAACACACACAGACAAATATAACTCTACTTGTACAAAGGCACAGATTAAAGTATACCATTAACAATGTAACTTCACTACTTCCCAAATAAAACCAAACAGAAGCTTCTCATGTAATTTTCATGCTGCATTATCCAACAACCATATCCAGTTAGAACACCCTTGGAACACATCTTTAATTAAAAAGTAAACAACATCATCTAATAAATGAACAGAAGACTTGTGGCAGAACAGATGCCACAGAGGAAGACAAGGCCTCTCTCTTTGATTAACAAAAGGAAAGGGTTCATTATGTAATTAGATGACAGATATACCTGGAGACAAAATTACATGTACTGAAGTAAAACTCACTATTATGGAAAGGTCAGGCAAACGTATGTCTGTGGTCAGTCCACTATTCTTTGGCCTTGGCAGAGATTAAATTCCTAGTATTCTGTCCACCCCACTCTTCATTCATGCACACAAACACACACTCACACGGAAGAACACACCTCACTCTTTCAAAAGTTAAAATAAAAGCTTTATCTCCAACAATAAGTTTAACCTTTAAGTATATAAATTAAAAACACTTGAAAATCAAAAGGTCCAAAATCTAGGAATTCCTTTTGTGAATGCTTTCTTCAGTTACTGTTGTATTTGTTGCATTGTTAACAACGCTTTTACAGGTGTTTGGCAAAGCAGAGCTTAGTGATTATTTTATAATTGCAGATGTTAAATATTTTAGTGAATATAATCCCAATCCAATATCCTAAACCTTTTCACAGTGACTGCCAACATCAAACTCCATACCAGTTGTGGCCCTGCATTTCCTATTACATTCCCCTAATTAGTAACAACCTCACACATACATTTGAAAAGCAGGACTGCAGTGATTATAGCCTTCCTTTTTCTAAAATGAGCTAAACAGTGCCTTTATGATGTATGTGATTGAGTTAATTTGTTATTGTGGATGCATCAGCGCTCGATTACAGCAGGTACAGACTCAACACTGACATCAGTGGTTCTAAGGGTTAAAATTAGAGTTTGAAATGTGAGAAATTAGTGAAAATTTAGGGAATGTTTGTTGGGGAGAAGTGCAGCAGGTTTTTCTTAAAACTGAATGCAGGAAATCCTCAGAAATGATGAATGCAGGAATCTCTGCTCGTAGTTGAAATTTTCTTGGCTTGATCTTCGTAGCCTCACTATACCTACACACAACACATACTAAGTGCCTCTGAAAAGAGAGTGATAATTATCAATGTAAATGTCAGCTTTGCATGGAAGTGCTGAAATGTACAGACACGTTTTTGGACTGGAATTGCAGTTCATGAAATTCACTTGAATCTGGTTCCCACAACTCACAATATCAGTCTGGCCCCAAAGGGGGGCTCACTCCCTCCCACTCACTACGCCTCATCACCCGTGGCATTGTCAAGTCAGGGCAAATGGGGGGTGTGTGGAGCTAGCCAGAGAATTTGGTCAAGTAAAGTTAAGGAGATATCCTAAGGGCAGTTAGAGTATGGAACATGGCGGTGCTGCTTCATTTATAATGAGGTGCAAAGACAGACACATAGGCCTGCATGAACGGTGATGGTTATAGCCTTTATTATGGCTCCAAGGATACGTTCTTAACATTTCTGATATGTTGCTGCAAAAGTGCAGTGATGCTGGATGCTATATGTAATATGTATTTCAACATAAACTACTAATATTTGACCACCCAATGTAAAAAGAATGATAAAAATGTGGTATAGTTTCATATTGAAACAAGACCTCATTAGAAGACCCTTATTGAAACTGTATTGCAATTATTTTGTTGCTCTCTAAAATTGGGATGTTTTATCACTGTTAACAACTTGTCATGCTGTCCCATTCATAGTTCTCAGACGGTGAAGGAACTTCTAAAGACAACTGGTCAATATTAAGACATTCCTTGAAATGAGGAATCAAGACAGTGGTGGGCAATTTATTCCACTCAGCTAATGTCTAATTTCTGTCTGGACAGATGCAAAAGAGCTTACAGCTTTCTATTTTAGCATTAGCCCTTTTGCCGGGGAGGTGGCCGTGGTTCACTGTGGTTCAGACTTGGAATGGCTAGGTGCAGATAGAAGTGCATGTAGGGGAGAATAAAAGGAATCCTGGTCCATGGGAGGCACCATGACACACTGCTGCCCACTAAGCCACAAGCAGACTTATCAGCATGGTGTTGCCACAATCAGAGGGAACCACATAGAGAGCGAGAGAGAGAAAGCGAGAGCAAGAGAGAGAGAGAGAGAGAGAGTAGAGAGAGAGAGAGAGAGAGAGAGTCTAGCCATGAGTCACTCTTTCTTCTGTTTACTCACAGTATAGCTCTAGTCGTCTGCTTGATTCCTGCCACCATAGCAACTGTCTTTCCGCCAGGACAACCCTCCCCTATGTGGGCTGCCACACTCCACTGGAGGAATTTTGTGAAGATGGCCAAGGAAATACACCTTTCCATAAGGTTGATCTCAAAACAATGTGGTCTGAACAGCAGGTTGTAGGAAAAATTATACAAAAAGAAACAGAACCATAAACTGGGCTTAACTATCATGACTTTTTAAAATATTATCAATACTTACAATACAATATTTTTACTTTGATAAATTTGATCAGGCTGACTCGTATACATTTTTAAGTTATGGTTTTCTTTGGTATTTCAAATATTTTTAGTTTAGTGGGATATACTGACTTTAATGCCTTCTAATTTCACACTGCTGAACTGAGAAGCACAAATAGATGTGGGTTTATTTGTGAATTATTTCCTACCTAAGTAGAGCATTTTTCATTAGGCATAGAGCATCACTAATAATGAGCCAGCCAACACTCACTGTGGGAAGCTGACATCGCTGAGGAATAAACTGACTTCTACCTGTAACCAGTTAACCTTGGCGGCTTTTTAAATACTGCTTTCTTTGTAAAGTTTGCATTTGCATTTTACATTTACAGCTTTATAGTGACTTCCATTCTCTAATGACAGGAAGAGTCTCCCTGGAGCAACTTGGGGTTAAGGGGTTTGCTCAGGGACCCAATGGTGATGATGCTGGAGGTGAGATTTGAACATACGACCTCCTTTTATCCTACCACTAGACCACCACTGACCACCAAGTATGAATATTGCAAAAATCACAGACATCCTGTATGTGGAATAACACTGACTTCATGGTAGCGGGACAGCAAAGTTAGCTACCCTGAGTAGCTGCTTGCTTCATGCCCTATGGCAAACACTATTCTCTGTAGTTTTGTTTAAATTACACATTATTTATCACAAACCAAGGATGTCTATCATTTGTGAATGCATCATTGGAGAACTATGACACTCTATACTTATATATTTAATTTAGTCTTTTTCTGCTATCTAGAACATTAGTAGCACAAGAGAAAGTGCTGCAGGTGTTACAGCTGTTGTTTGAAAAAAAATGAAAATCCATTTCTGAAAATAAATGATTAACATTTCCATTCTGTGTTCACAGCATCTTTTCACACCTGCCCAAAACCCCTGCACAATAATGTATATACATACATATATATTACATATATATATATATATATATATAAATATATATATATATACATATATATATATATATATATATATATATATATATATATATATATATATATATATGTGTGTGTGTGTGTGTGTGTGTGTGTATATACTCCCACCAGTATTATGTTATATTCTATATTCCAGTAAACTGAAATATAGAACATAACCTCTCAAACCAATTTAAAGATCACTCCCATAGTGTGTCAGTTAATGTAGTGTTATAGTGTTTTAACAACAACAAACTTCAGAGCTGTTTAATCATCATTCTCCAGCCAGTTCACTATATAATAAACGCGGTCCAGTACATGTTTAATTACTTTCCATTTTTCCCATTGAATATGAAACGTAGGTAGTGATGCTGTGTACAAGAGTAAAGTGAATTAGCTAACACTTGACCTGTTAATACACATTTAACACAGAGAATGCAGTTAGGATGGTGAGCAACACTGCTACTTATACAGAGCTCACCATGGCAGCGGTGGCCTAGTGCTTAGTGAGTTTGGCCACAGGATCGGAAGATTGCTTAGATTACTGGTAAGGATCGGAACCCTTACCAGTAGGTTGCCCTGGGGTACCCTTGAGCAAGGTACCATCCCTGTCACTGCTCCCCGAGTGCTTTCATAGCTGCCCCCTGCTACACGGTGTGTGTTTGTGTGCATGGGTTAAATACAGAGGTTCACTGTGTGCTGTGCTGTGTGTTCTCACAATGACAAGAATAGTCATTTTCACTTTCCATTCACCAGTTTAAAACAAAACCACTATGCTTCATTTGCCTCCATCTTTCACACAATTCAATAAGTTGCTTTGAAACGTTTTTTCATCATGTCTTATGGATTTTCTTTTGAACATGGCCTTGTGTAAAAATGCTGAGGTAGCTACATTTTTGACATTACATTTGATCTGAAGATACAAAGATATCCTGAGTGTGTGTGTGTGTGTCTGTGTGTGTGTGTGTATGTAACCCCCATCTAATACAAAAGTTCCTTTAAGTAGCGATATAAATCCAAGGAGCAAAGAAACACCTACAATTAGGGCTGCTTGAATATGGCAAAACATAATGGTCCTTAAAGTCTATTTTAAATTTAAATAATTCTATTTGAAAAAAAACCTCAATAATTCCTGCACTAATTTTAATAATATTTCTTAAATATTTCCTCAAATTAAATGTCCTGTCAGGGTAGGTGGTGGTCTGCTCTGACTGCCTCACTGGAAAAAGGTTTAAAGGTCCCAATGAGTCAGAGCCGAGCGTCAGTCGTTCTCGTTGGTCAGATTTCAGAGAGCAATGCAGGTGACAATATTTCTACCTGCACTGTAGACTCTTCTTCTGGAATTACGTTGAGTAAAGTGGCTCCTTCTCAATTTCAGTGGTTCAATCCTTTCATGAAAATGATTTAATTTGCACAATCAATGGATGTCAAAATTGTACTCTAAATTAAAATTAGACTAACTGTCATGTTTAATAGTTATGTAGGTGTGCCTCATTAGTCTAAAGTAAATAGATCCCAGTCGACAGGGCAGAGCCGTCTGTCATATCCGTCTAATGTGTCACTGTGGCTTGTGTTCCTGTATTGTGAGTGCTGCGTTTGGTTTATGCTTGTGTTATCACGTTAATGTTTAATAAAACCCCTTTTCTGTAATCCCAACTTTGCGTTTATATCCAGTTCAGTCCAGCACAGCGTGACACTAATTTAGCAACCCATTCATTAAACTCACTCACTCACTCACTCACTCACTCACTCACTCACTCACTCACTCACTCACTCACTCACTCACTCACTCATCCTGAGTATGGTCTTGGGTGGTGCTGGAGCCTATCCCAGCACACATAGGGAGAAATATTCTGAACAGATCACCAGTTCTTCACAGGCCTTTGAGTGATAATGCTCTTTTGGTAGGTCCTCTGTAAAAAATGAGCTTTCTTGGTGGTGCACTCAATTGAGATTGAGAGCAGTAAATGAAGCCTACCTAGCCTAGACTCCCTGACTCTCTGCCACCTCTTTATAACACGTTTCATTAACTTATTAGCAGTCTAATGATCTAAATCATGCTATTTTTTTACATGGCCAGCTTTCAATTAGACTACATGAGAATCATATATAGAATCATATATACATGAGAATCATTCATATTGACAGGAGTACAATAACTGTGTGGATGCCTCATAAACAAGAAGCACACAGGCATGTTGGCAGTTCCCTGATTTTTGATGCATGGAAACTTTGCCGTCCTTAACTGTCATAGCCGTCCTCCCAGTGGCCCCATTCACCACATCGCCTTCATCTGCCATTGTGGTTTTCTTTCTCTGCATGAAATGTGCATTTTGGGTATCTGCTGCTGATACAAAAGTATCAGCCAGTGGGTTATTCAGCCCAGTGCACTTCCTCTAAAAACAGTAAATGGATTTAGTGGAACAGTGATATGTTCAGAAATTGAAACTGCAGTGGTTACTAGTCCTCTTTGCTGCAACAAGCTCTTTTGTGTGTTGTTTTAATATGCACTTTTATCAGGAAATAGAAAGAAGAGATGTTGATGCCACAACATTGTAAGACAGGAATTTAAAGACTAGGGAACATGCATGAAAAAACACATACAGAAACTGAAAATGCATTGAGCTATAAAATACAACAGTAAACAGGAAACGTTGGGGCTTTAGACAGCCACATATATCCTGCCACTTAAGCTCCTCCTGGGCTGGTCACTGATTGATGGTTGAACTATTTCTGTGCTAGGCAGAAAAAGTAGAGAAAATTTTCATCTAAAGGCACTGTAAAACTGAAATAGCCATTCTGTCAATGCAGACAGTGTATTTTGAATGACAAATGAAAGAATTACTGAAAATGAAAAATTGAATGAACTTTTTAAGAAAATTAAGTTTTTGAAAGAGCACTTTGACCCTTGTCTCTCTGGATGTTCCATGAGCTGTGCCATTGAGCTAGTTAAGGGGTTACTCTTTAGATTTGGAGCGTTTAGCCAACATGGCAGTCTTCCAGCTCTTAGAGCACTTAATTATCTGTGCTTTGTGTCCCTGTGATTGCTGGGTTGAAGTAATGAACAGCCAGCTCTTTCCCATTAAAATAATAGCCTCATCAAACATGCTCATGCCAGGCTTGTCAAGCCAGTGCCAGCCTGTGTTATTCACTTCTTGACAGCCAATAGAATGCCAGCCAAAAGCTGGAATTTTAATTGTTGCTTTACAATAATCCAGCCATTGGGTGGCAGAGTGGTGAGGATGGGGGGTGACATGATGGCAGAAAATTTGGTCTGTCAATCCCCTAAAAGTGCAGCTTTACAAAATAAAGCCTACTTATGCCAGAAACTTCCTGTTGGACTGCACAGGGCTCATCAAGATTAACCTTTGACATCAAGGGGCATCACGAGACTCCATCATAATAGATGGACAGATTTCATAGACCTTTTCAACCTCTGCTGAAAAACCTAGGATTTTTTGAGCAAAGCAGGGTGGTGAGGTGAAAGAAGATTTTAATTAGACACCTCCAGTAATCCTCTTCTGGCCTATGAAGGGGATGAGGTCAAGAGAATTGTGAGAGATAAGAACTTTTCAAATGGAGGGGTAAGAGAAAGCTTCAATATAAGCATGCTAGTGTTTAGCAGCCCCACTGGTAAATCCAAAGATTTGTTTCCTTCCACTGTTTTCAGGATGTCAGTACCAACCATCTCAAAATAGGGAGTGAATTACAGACATAGGCCAGATTTCTGAGCCACCAGTCTGAAAAACAAGGAGCTTAGGTGGCATGTGGAAGAAGGTGGAGGAAGGTATCAGGAAAGTGTGCAATTATACACAAAGACCATGAACATCAGAACATTCCAATGGTCAATACTGAACAAACATTCAGGAAATAAAGATGGTATCCCCAAGTAACCTCTCTGTGGAGACAGTGAGTCTTAGACATTACAGAAAACTCTCATGATTTTAATAGAGCACAGTTTATAATATGTGATTTATGACATATCTCTGCAATTGACAATTAATTTATCTGCAAAATATTGTTCTGTCCTGAAAGTGACATAGGAGACCACTAGTAGCATTTGAATTGGAGGGAAACACTGCAGAGACACAAATATCTTTAACGACATGTCACATGCTCATTGTTTGAAAGAGCCTCTAACCAAAAGATGTAAACAAAGTCAGCTTTCTAACTTTCAGTGAACCATACAGTGGTCTTCTTTAAGTGATGTGTCTTTCAATGTGTAGAAATTCAGTCAAGGGATATATCTCAGAGTGAGTAAAATGTATTCCTTAAAGTCTGCAGTGCTTTATCTTAATAGTTAGTACTCATTGTCTCTGTCTTGGACAAATAATTGATCACTTTCTGACAATGGTATACCATCTCACATTACCCAAATTAAAAAAAGAAAATACAAAACAACCAAACAAATAATATGCACCAAAAATAAAACCTTTTACTAAAAACAAAGCTGTCGGTCATCTTTATCTGAAGAAGTAATAAAAACAAAAACCAGAGCCATGAATATTCTGTTTAGCCACAATGTCCCAGGTCATCTGCCCCTGACTATTTATCCCCTTCCCCCTGTTAAACGTTTAAAAAAAAGCGAAGGCTAAAGGCCAATAGTTGATGATCATTAACTAACACATGTAACAATATGGGGTAATGGTGAAAATGCATCCACATCAAACCCACTTCCTTCCTCATAAATGCAAGTCACCCAATATAAAAATGATACACTGCAACTCCATTTTGCTCAGGCTGCCTTTCCTGATTGTTCGCTTTAGCAAGTTCCTCTATGGCAAGCATGCACGGTCCAAGAGATCTTGGTTGACTATTCAAATAAAAAACAGAAAAGTGAAAAATAAACATATGAAGTGAAGGAAAAGTGGTGAGCAGGTTGGCCAAACAGACCAGGATTTGCTTGGGTTTTTGGCTTTTACTTGAAAATACTAATTTGTTTGGTCTGTAGTTGTGCCTGGTTGTTTGTCTGAGGTAAATGCTCCAACTCCTTGGGTTTTCAAATTCTTGAAAACCACAAGCATGCTTGCTTGGTGCACCTCAAGAAAAAAATATTCCTTGACTTAGTTCCTAAATGGCCTTCACCACAATCAATTATCTTTCAGATCCTGCATTATCATTTGAACGACTATAACCATGAGCACTGCAATGATTATTTGAGTAAACATTATGTATTAAATTCTGTGTTCTGTGTGTCCGCTTTAAGGTCAAAAAGAACAGACTGTATGTTCAGTTTTAGTTTTTTAGCTTTTATCTTCCAAAAAGCTATAACTTAAGATGCCTATAAATATAATATTTACTTTAAATTAATGGACAGCTATCTGCCTGTCACTGTAGAGGTCATTAAACTCCATTATGTTGAACCATACATTCTGCCAAAATCCATGATTAATTTTCCACTAGTCTTCTCAATTTACAAACTATATTAAAGCCAGTGACAATGGTAGATTTAAAAAAAATAAAAACATGTTTACATGAAATATTGAAGCAGAATAGAAAAAGGGCATATGACATCTAGTTCATCATATGCATGCTGCTGATTTGGATATGCTTGGTTTGACTGGAAAGATATCAGTTCTCTTGCTTCTCCCACCATGTACAGACAAAATACCACCATGATACTGAGAAACTGTAGATATCTGCCACAACTTAAAACGTAGAGCCAGTATGGTTCTGGCCACACGGCACTGTGACAAATTTAATAACGCCCCATTTACCTTCCCTATGTAAATAAATATGGTTTGCAGAAGCAGTAACTTTGTACTCACTGTGCTGGATCACATGTCTGTGTTTGGGGTACACAAAGTATTATCTGAAGCTCAGACATTTACGATGCAAATGGCAACAATCAAGAGTGAAAAGAATCAGTTCATTGTAGATCTTGAAGAAATAAATTTCAAACACTGATGTCATATCATCCACAACCTTGCTAAACTAAAAATGTAAAGGCTTCCTAATGTCATACTTTGCAAAGTTTGTTTACACCATGAAGCCAGCATGATTCAAGACAACTGCTTTTATAGGAAAAGATGATCTAATCTGTGGTGAGTGGGTTGGGCAGCAGGATGCCACCATTGCTAGGATTATTGTAAGATATATATATATTTTTTACAAAATAAGTAATCTGGATGAGTTTTAAGATCCAGCAGAACCTCAACAACAAAAGAATGTGTGTAGGAGCTATATCTAACTATGAAAACTAACACAGATGTGGATGCATACAAGGATTTACCCAGTTGGACTGAGCGATGTGCAAAATGGTATGCTTTTCATGTCACTGGAACCCAAATGTCTCACCACTTCAAATGTAACACCTTTACAGTGGAGTGAACTGGCATAAACAAACTGTGCACTGGTGTGGCTCAACAGTAGCACGATTATGAAACAATACAAATTTTATGCCGTCACACCATCCAGCTTGTTAAAGTTAGTCTTCAAACTTTGAAGCTATGGCTGGAAATGGTAAGTAATTATAGATTTCCTCATTTGTTTGCAGAGCTATGTTTTTATTCTGTGCATGCTGCTAGATTAGTGCGCTGCAAAATGCATGTATATGATCCAGCAGTCGGCAAAGGTAGGTTCTGTGTAGATAGTCCGATGTAATATAGCGTGATGCAGTAGTCATCACTAGCCTGATGTAGTATAGTCTGATGTAGTAGACACACATACACACACACACACACACACACAGAGACAGACTCTACTACACACACACACAGACTCTACTAAACACTACATGTCAGTTTAACTGCTTTGAATGAAACTACATTTTCAGTTTACACACTGATGACCACACTATTTAAACCCTAGACAGGTGAAAAAGTGAACGTGACAACCCTTGTCATTGCAAGGTCACAGCACAGCAAACGTGAACCACAACGAAATTGGACCTCTGCATTTAACCCATGCACTCAAACACCGTGCAGCAGTGGGCAGCTATTGAAAGCGCCCAGGGAGCAGTGATGGGGATGGTACCTCGCTCAAGGGTACCTCAGGGCAACCTACTTGTGAGGGAATTGAACCCACAATCTTCCGATTCCCTAACCACTAGGCCACCGCTGCTGTCTTTGATGGAGAATGATGGAGTTGGAATAACATTGGTAATATCACTTTAAATTGGCCTCTTATTCCAGTATGATCAAGCATTTGTTGGATGTGTTAGACAAACAAGTTGAATCCATGGCGGCCTCATCTCACATTTCAAAGGACTTGTAAACTGCTTATAAACTTATTTATAAGTTTGAAGTTGGAAGTTGAAGGTGTGATGATGAATGTTATTAGTGCTTATGCCCCACAAGTTGGTTGTGAGATGGAGGAGAAAGAAGAATTCTGGAGTGAGATGAAGTGATAGAGGGTGTTCCCAGGGGAGAGAGAGTGAGGATTGGTGCAGATTTTAATGGACATGTTGGTGAAGAGAACAGAGGTGATGAGGAGGTGATGGTGTCAAAGAGAGGAATCCTGAAGGTCAGATGGTTGTAGATTTTGTGAAAAGGATGGAAATGCCTGTAGTTAATACTTATTTTAAGAAGTGGGAGGAACATAGAGTGACGTATAAGAGTGGAGGAAAATGTTCTCACAGGTGGATTATATCTTTTGCAGGAGGGTCAGTCTGAAGGAGATTGGAGACTGCAAAGTAGTGACCGGGGAGAGCCTAGCTAAACAGCATAGGATGGTGGTCTGTAGGATGACCTTGGAGGTAAAGAAGAGGAGGAAAGGGAGGGCAGAGTTGAGGATCAAGTGGTCGAAGCTGAAGGAGGAGGACTGCAAGGTGGAATTCAGGCAGGAGTTAACACGGGCACTGGGAGGCATTGAAGAGCTACCGAATTGCTGGGAAACTACTGCAAAAGTGATAAGGCAGACAGCCAGAAATGTAATTGGTGTGACATCTGGAGGGAAGAAAGAGGATATGGAAATATGGTGGTGGAACCGCAAAGTACAGTAGTGTATACAGAAGAAGAGGGAGGCAAAGAAGGCGTAGGGCAGTCAGAGAGATGAAGAAAGTAGACAGATGTACAAGGAGATGAACTGCAGGGGGAATAAAGCAGGCCAAAGATAAGGTGCTTGGTGAATTGTATTAGGGGTTGGACAAGGGGGAGGGAGAAAAGCACCTACACCCATTGGCTAGACAGAAAGACAGAGCTGGGAAAGATGTGCAGCAGGTTAGAGCGATTAAAGATAGAAATGAAAACATACTCATAGGTGAACAGAGCATGTTCAGCAGATGGAAGGAGTACTTTGAGGGGCTGATGAATGAAGAAAATGAGAGCGAGAGGGAGAAGATTGGATGATGTGAGGATAGTTAACCAGGAAATGCAGCAAATAAGCAAGATGAAAGTAAGGGCAGTGATGATGAGGATGAAGAATGGAAAGGCTGTTGGACTGAATGGCATACTAGTGGAAGCATGAAGTTGTTTAGGGGAGATGACAATTGTGTTTTTGACCAGACTGTGTAACACAATCTTAGAAAGTGAGAGGATGCCTGAGGAGAGGAGATGAAGTGTACTGGTACCGATCTTCAAGAATAAGGGTGATGCACAGAGCTGTAGTAACTATAGAGGGATAAAATTGATCATCCACAGCATGAAGTTATGGGAAAGAGTAGTGGAAGCGAGGTTAAGAAAAGAAGTGAGGATTAGTGAACAGCATGATGGTCTTATGCTGAGAAATAGCACTACAGATGCCAAGTTTGCTCTGGGGGTGTTTAATGGAGATGGAGAAGTACAGAGAGGGTCAGAAGGAGTTAAATTGTGCATTTGTGGACTTGGAGAAAGCATATGACAGGGTGTCTACAGTGGATTTCAGAATATGTATGATGACAGTATAACAGTGGTGAGATCTGCAGTGGGAGTGATGGATGCATTTAAGGTAGAGGTTGGATTACATCAAGGATCAGTGCTGAGCCCATTCTTGTTTGCAATAGTAATGGATGAGGTTAGACAGGAGTCTACGTGGACGAGGATGTTTGCTGATGATATTGTGATCTGCAGTGAGAGTAGGGAGCAGCTTGAGGAGAACCTGGAGAGATGGAGATATGCTCTAGAGAGGAGAAGAAGGAAAGTATGTATACAGAATACATTAGTGTGAATGAAAGGGAGGAATGTGGAGTGGTGGAGGAGTTTAAATACTTGGGATCAACAGTTTAGTGTAATGGCGAGTGTGGAAGAGAGGTGAAGAAGAGAGTGCAGGCAGCTTGGAATAGGTGGAGAAGAGTGGCTGGAGTGATTTATGACAGACAGGTACCTGCTAGAGTAAAGGGAAGGTTTACAGGACAGTAGTGAGACCAGCTATGTTGTATGGGTTGGAGACGGTGGCACTGACAAAAGACAGGAGGCAGAGCTGGAGATTTTCGTTGTGTGTGATGAGGATGGACAGGATTAAAAATTTTTATATTGCAGGGACAGCTCAGGTTAGACATTTTGGAGACAAAGTTATAGAAGCAAGGCTGCGTTGGTTTGGATGTTGAAGATGGAGCTGCCAGGAAAGAGGAAAAGAAAAAGACCAAAGAAGAGGCTTATGGACATGGTGAGAGAGGACATGCAGGTGGTTGGTTGGACAAATGGAGATGGTTGATCCGCTGTGATCCACTGTGATCCGCTCCCCTAAACAGGAACAGCTGAAAGAAGAAGATATACAGTACTGTGCAAAAGTTTTAGACAGGTGTGAAAAAATGCTGTAAACAAAGAATGCTTTCAAAAATGGAAGTGTTAATCATTTATTTTCATCACTTGTACACATCCTGTACTATATATATATATATATGTATGTATGTATAGTAATATTTGGTGTTACTACCTTTTGCCAGCATCAATTCTTCTGGCCCCACAGAGCCCTGATCTCAACATCATTGAGTGTGTCTGGGATTACATGAAGGATGTGAGGAAGCCTACATCCACAGAAGATCTGTGGTTAGTTCTCCAAGATGTTTGGAACAACCTACCAGCTGAGTTCCTTTAAAAACTGTGTGCAAGTGTACCTAGAAGAATTGATGCTGTTTTGAAGGCAAAGGGTGGTCACACCAAATATTGATTTGGTTTAGATTCTCTTTTGTTCATTCACTGCATTTTGTTGATTGATGAAAATAAATGATTAACACTTCCATTTCTGAAAGCATTCTTTGTTTACAGCATTTTTTCCACACCTGCCTAAAACTTTTGCACAGTACTGTATATTTACATTAGCAGCAGTTCAAACAGTAAATTGGAAACCTTGTGGAAAGGAACTGAAATGTAAAAGAAAAAAAATAGGTTTATTTTCTGTAATAATAATCATTAAGGGAAAAAAAATTCTTCAGTAGTTTTTGAATAATGAGTGCAAAAAATCAATTTTTTGCAAGACCTCTGTTCTTGTGTGAAATGACTGCCTTAAAACTAAAAACATGTTGGCTTCTGTGTCCTGATGTGACTGCTGTGAGTCAGGTGTGTGTCTGCATACACTGGAAATGATGATCATCTGTGTCCAATGCAGGTGTTTTCACACATCACCCATGATGGTTATTCAGAGTTTTTAGTATGACAATTACATGTTATAATTGTGGTTAGGGGTCTCACAAAAAAGGTTCCTTACAGATTTATTTGCTGATCTTAAATCAAAAACATATGTATGTTACATTAACAAATAACATACAATTCTGAGAAAGATTTTTAACATGCCTTTGCAAATTTATTGTTAAACTGAATATAAGTACTGGTTTCCCCTGAAGGCTTTGATTTTGTCTTGAAGAAATTTTGTTTGGCCATTTTTCTTAGTATTTATCTATAGTATTCTATAGTATTTACAATACCTCTAAAGGGGTGCTGTGGTATCTAGCATAAGACAATATCAGCAGTTCGGATGTGGGTGCGCAATGGTCTAGACTTGTTTGTCCAGCGCATTCCAAAGTTGCTCAATTGGCAGGACACATGGGGTACTTGGAGATCATGATAACATCTGAACTCTTTTTTAGGTTCATCAAACTTTTCTTGAACAGTTTTGCAGGATGACCAGGTCAGTTATTCTACTTGCAATGGCCACGACCATTAAGGAATGTCATTGCTATGAAGAGGTGTGCTTGGTCAGTAAAAATGAAAAGCTAGGTGGTATATAATTTAAAAGAAAACATGATTAATCAGGTCAGGCCACCTTCTCCAATGGTTTCACAGTCCACATTTGATGGTCACATACCATGCCCTATTATGGCATCCTGGTAACACCACGTAAGACGCGCTGTCCTGGAGATGCTCTGAAAAAGTTAGACAAAGAACAGCTTTGTCACTTTAATTGAAGGTTGCACTGCAGGCTCCCCACAGTACTAAGACCTCAATAGTCACTTTTGATATCTCGTTTGATTTTGATTTTATATGATTTTGATGACTACTACATCATCAACATATCTTACATTACTGTTAGTAACAGCAATGTTCACATTGTATAGACCATCAACCTTTCATTGATTGCCCCTCACACATTCAAAAATCCTTTTTTACTCTAAAATCCCTTTGATCCAATCAATGCATTCAGGCAAAGCTGAAGACCAGACTGAAAGACTTAGACTGACTATCCTTTCCAGTCCAGTGTCATATTAGTAAATTGTCTTATTAGTTGGGATCTAGTTTCAAACTGTGTCTCTTGTCTATGTTTTACTATGTTAAATTTACATATTTCTTGATGCCTGAAACTTTGTTTTGAACACAAAAAATCAAAACAAAAAAATATATCCAACCCAGCTAAGCCCAAACTTAAAAGATAAAGAGTGTTTGGGGAGTTTGCAGCAACTAAATGGCAGTGCAGACTGATTGCTATTCCAGCAAGTTGCTAGTTAGTGAGTAAGAGCTGTTCCATTCAATTTCATTATCCATTCATTTCTCATTATATTTGCTGATAATGAATAATACATAATATATTAAAATGACTAAATGATATAATTTTATTATGATTTTATCATTTTTTATATCATTTTTAAACTAGGCTCATGCTTATTTGAAGAATACATGGATAATTTACAGTAGGCTCAGGGGTCCTAATAAAGCTCAGTATATGGTGGTGGTCTAGCTGTAGAATACTCACCTATGGACTAAGAGGTCACAGGTTCGAATCCCACCTCCAGCACTACCACCACTGGGTTCCTGAGCAAAACCCTGAACCTCAACTTGCTCAAGGGTGTCTGTCCCTGAAATTAGGACTTGTAAATCGCTCTGGAAACGAGCGTCTGCTAACTGTTAATGTAAATGTATTATAAAGTATATACAGCTGTCCAGACACCATTTCATTGTAATTACTACCATGTTGGCCCACCACTTAGTAACCATAATTGATTATTACACATTACAAACAATGCAATCAAAAGCAACAACACTACTGGTAACACCCCCCTCAGCTAATTTCTGAAGACAGTATCTAGAAGATCCAGGATGGCTTCCTGCAGGAAGGAAGAACAAAAATGGGGACAATCCACAGCCTGCTCCCCTGAAACTATTTTCAAACCACAGAATTGAATTCAGAAGTACATAGGTTATACTGGCTATGACTGAAAACCACAAAGTTGCTAAGACCAGATTTTTCTGTCAGTCCTTTCCTTAATAGCTAATGAAGCCCCTGAAGCAGAATATATCCCACACCTCTCTCTGTCTCTTTAAATAGCCACACTGATCACCTAATTGCTCTTTCCTTTTTACTTTTCAAACAGCCTTAGATTACAGCTTTGTTGTAGCCCATATTTCTTGTAAATGACCTTGTCCAAACTTAAACTCTATGGACTGTCCAATTTCCGTATCAAAGACCAAGTTGTTTAATTTCAGAAGAACATACTTTGGTCAGTGGGATAGGTGTTTGTTATCATTAATTATGAGAATGACTGGATACCCTTATTTAAACAGCCACAAAGCATTCTTGTTTTAGTACCTCTGCACCATAATATGTCATTTTCTTTCTTTTGGATTCATTATCCACTTTGCTCTCACACTCTAACTGCACTGTAACACTCACATTTTCTCTTCCCATTCCCTCTGACCTTCCCAATACTGCTTGCATCTTCATAATTGAGGTCATGTCTCAAACAAAAGCTAAATTATGGGTCTGGTTTGGCTTGGTGCATGAGGAGTGACCCTGGCATGTGGCTGCTTGAGCCAGACCAGGGAGAGGTGAGGTGGAGAGAGGAATTTGTGTGTGTCTACCAAGTATTTGAAGAAAGCCCAACCACAGCTAAATTAAATGTGTTATTAACTGAAGGTTGATCTAAACTGGTTCTGGCAGAAAACTAGGAGGAAGCCATATATTCTGCGGGAGAAGACATCCCCAGTTTTTCCTTCTTTGTTAAGAGATTCAGGGCAGTGGTAATAACTAGGATCTTATGGGCTATTGATTTTGAGCCATTGACTTAAAAAAAAAATTAAAATACCAGTAATTGCTACTCTATCTCCTGAAATCTAACCTTAACTTGTGCATGGAGATTGTGCTTTTTTATTTTACCCATCATTGGTGGGTCTGGTGGACGCAAAACCTTTTTTTTGTTTTTTAACAATACAGCCTTAAAAACCATAAAATACATAACAGATGTTGATATTATCCTGGTTAGAAGTTTAGTTTTAAATGAGAGAAAGAATTAGAAAAAAAGACTTTTTTTTCGAAATGATCAATGAGCTCCATAGTGTGTGTGTGCGTGCATGTGTGTGTGTGTGTGTGTGTGTGCTTGTGCATGTGTTCATATGTGTGTGTGTGTGTGTGTGCAGAGAAGTTTGTAGACTGGAAGTGTGTGTGGGGGATGGTGGGGATAGCACTAAGCTAGAGATATTTGGTAATAATGGATAGAAATTGGTCATGTTCAATCCATGCTGCAAATCCAAAGACACGTACAAAATATTTTTTTAAATTGTATTGTTTGTATTTTATTTGATAATATTTTTCACAATAGACACTTAATGTAATGAAGAATCTTGCCACACTGTTCAATCATATAAAAGGCACAATGCCTCTCTCTTACAACCCACACACACACATAGTGTCAGATTGTGTGGTCTTCACATCCTATTTGTATCTTGCGGGTGACCACAAAAAAATTAGCCCACTACACTTCATGGATGAGAAAACCAGTGAAATTCCCAATGGATGGAATACCCTCCACAAGTTTACTTCTGTTCAGGAAAACCATCTTATCCCCAAGGTTTTTGGTGGTGATTGCATGATATGAGTAGAATAAAAAAACACTGCATATGACATCTTGTTTAGGAGTTTTAGTTTCACATACTTTCTTAGAAAGAGGTCTGGTATGGTAAGTGTAGCCGTAGCTAAAGTATATGAGGAATGAGTTCCTAACGGCACTCTTTATTTTGATAAACATTAATTGTGTCTGCCAAAATAGAATTTAAGTAGAATCCAGGTGTTTTCATCATATGTTGGGACTGGGGAAATTCATACAAATTTAATAATTCATCCATATGTGGATTAAAGGGGGATTTTCTAAAGCTGCAAAAAAAAAAAAAAATTCTTCCATTGGTCCATTGTGGGGCTCAGGATGGGCACTCAGATGCATTGTCATGAGCTGCAATGCAATATGTGTTCTGACACATTTCAGTCATAGGCAATATTACATTTTGCAGCAATTTATGAGCTTATTAGTGGGCTTGGACCAGTCAGTCTAGTCTTTACTGCCCATGTGTTTCAAAGAGACTTCGCAGTTCACTGGTTGTCTTTCCTTGGAGCACTTTTGGTATGCACTAACTACTGCATACCAGGAACACCCCACAAGACCTGCTGTCTTGTCATGTCTGAGTCATTTAGATCCGTAAGCCTGCCCATATTTCCTGCTACCAATAAGTCTACTTCCTGAACTGGCTGGTCACTTGCAACCTAATAAATACCACCTCCTGACAAGTGCTTGATTGTTTGTTGGGGGTGATCCCTAAACATATACAGTGCTGTGCAGTCTGACTCACTTAAACAAATTATTTAAAACTATTTACCTTGACAAAGTTACCAAAGTTTGTTTGGTTGGTTGTGCAGTATATTTGAATAAATGAAACTAAAAATAAATTCAGTAAAAAGTCTTAAGAATGTCTTTTTATGTAGTTGACATCTTGTGAGCTGGTTTAAAGGCTTAGTTCCAGGTTCTACTTGATGCACCAAGACTGCTGCAGCACACCTGATCACTACAGCCCTTTCCATCCTTTTCGCAAAATCTACAACCATCTGACCTTCTGCAGTCCTCTCCTTGACACCTTACCTACCCATCACCTCCTCATCACCTCTGTTCTCTTCACCAACCTGTCTATTAAAGTCTGCCCAAATCACCATTCTCTCTCCCCTGGGTACACTCTCTATCACTTTATCTAACTCACTCCAGAATTCTTCTTCCTCCTTCATCTCACAACCAGCTTGTGGGAATCATTAATAACATTCATTATCACACCTTGAACTTACATCTTCACCCTATTTTTTTTAACTTAGATTAAGTGAAAGTGACAACCTTGTTTGCGAGGTCACAGCACTACAAACCATGAACCACAACAAAATTGGACCTCTGCTTTTAACCCATGCACACAAACACCGTGCAGCAGTGGGAAGCTATTGAAAGCGCCCGGGGAGCAGTGACAGGGACGGTACCTTGCTCAGGAGTACCTCAGGGCAACCTACTTGTGATCTTCCGATGCAGGGCCAACTCCCTAACCGATCTTCCCCAATCTTCTGATGCAGGGCCAACTCCCTAACCACTAGACCACCGCTGCCCCTAGTCTATTTGACACCCTCTTCACCTCTAGAACACTCTTACACACACTCTTCCTTCAGGATAACACCTACCCCATTCCTCCTTTCATGCACACCATAGTAAAACAATTTAAACCCTCCTCCAATACACCTGGCCTTTCTACCCTTCCATCTATTCTCTCACACACAAGATATCAACCTTCCTTCTCTCCATCATATTCTCTATTTCTCTACCTTTGTCAGTCATGCTGCCAACATTCAAAGTTCCTATTCTCACTTCCAATCTCCTCCACTTCCTTCTCTCCTCCTCCCCCTAGACATGCCTTCCTGTTCTTCTTCTTCTTCTCCTTTGGCCAACAGTAACCAAATTTTTACCTGTGACCTGTAGGCTAACAGCACTGATGGCTGTTGTTGTTAATCCGGGCCTTGACTGATCTGGTATCTCTTTCGTTTTCCACATATTAATTTGGCAAGTTACACTAGATGCCCTTTCTGACATAACCCCATTTATCTTGGCTTGGGACTGGCTTGTGCATCCCTAGTGGCTGGGTTAAATTGAGTCCTGTCTTTACACTATACAAAAAGCACACAAGTTAAAAATGTTTTGCTCATATGGAATTACATTATCAGTCATTTCAGTTTGTGGGATATCGTGACTTATTCACTTCAGGATTACCTATCCCAGTTCTGTGGATTATTTTGGCTGTTGTTGGTTTTGGCTGAAGAGAATAGCCTGAGCGTGACCAGTACACTCTGTCTGCTCACCACCATCCCCCATGCTGGTCTGAGTCCACTGAGCATGGCCTAAAACGTGCCTGGTAAAGAGGGATGTGTGTGGTCCATGCTGCTCCAAGGTCAGTAAAGGCTGTGGACCAAATACACAGCAGAATTCCAGAAGTTATGACACTTTCTCAGGTTCGCAAATCATCATTTTGAGAGGCCATGTGAGAAAAATAATAGGGTTTCAGCTGGGTTTATGAAAAGATAAGACTTTTAATTATTCAGGCCTGTGTTTGCACCTAGACCTGCCCTGCCCTGCATCACATGTTCTGACATTATGCTTAAATATTACTGCTTGTTTGCCTTGACTAAAGACTTACATATCTGCCACTAAGAAACTGAATGTTTTCATAGACTGTAGATCTTAAGGCTTTGATCTGATACAGAAGAATATTCCAGAAGAGACTTAATAACCAAACTGCATTCATCTTGATGTGTCTTAATGAAAAGTTTATGGTTAGTAGTTACATAATTGCTTAACCATGCTATGAACCAGCCCTCAGGATGTCAGCAACTTGTGCAGTCTGTGAGACAAAACCAGCCTGCATTCAATTGTGGTGAAAAAGAACTGGTGCAAGTTTCTTTTATACTGAAACAAAAAGAGGCTACAGTAGTTTAGACAGACAGGATTTTCCAGCCACAGAATAAAACTCTACTTATAATCACTGTCCGGGAATTTGAAAAATACCAAAAACCCCTGAGTCGTTTAGGAGGACTCATCTACATGGACAAACAGATACAGAAAAACAATCATTCTTTTTAATTGAAATGGCAGATGTTTTTCAAGATCGGAGACTTTCAAGGACAACTATGGAAGGTCTGAAAGACAAAGCGTCTGGGAACAGAACGTGACACTCCTGTGTTGGTGTTCTCATCTTAAAATGGGGATCAGGGGCTGGAACCCACAAAACTCAACATAGGATGTGGGTCATACATGCAGCTGGGGAGCAGCTATCTTGGTGATCATACTCTGCTTTTCATTTGCCAGTGTTTTATGTGATTTTTTTTGCCATAAAACAAACAGGACATTAATCCTACAAAAAGCATCACAAATAAATATGCATTAACTTTCAATAATTTACTCCCTGTACACATAATCATAATCATGATTACAGTCATAACCATTGACTCATTATATGCGTTCTTTTTTCCCCTTTCTTTTGAAAAAGAAAATCTTTTGGGACATAGTGGACAAAATCCCTTTTCCCCATCTTTCATTTTTAAAATTAAATCTAACTAATTTGGTCTAATTCAGTCTTTTAATTAAAATCATGTCCCCCCCATTATCATGTTAGAGGCACTCTAGGTGTAGGGTGGCTTTGTTCAGAGTTCATTGCTTTGTTCTTTTGTCTGAGGGGGATGAAGGAGTGTTTTTGCCCGAAAGTCACTCTGAGTCAACAGATTGGATGGTCAGAGTCCTACTACCAGACAACAGGGAGGAAGTGATGGAGTATTTGTCTGCAGTGAGTTCTTATATTGAAGTTAAGCATTAACTAGTCTACCTCTGTTCAAAATGGTACCAAGACAAAAACACATTGATGGATATCATTCTGGTTCAGTACAACAAATAAAAACAGGACTGCTTTTCAAAAGCCAAACGCAATATATCAATAATCACTGGCCATTGCATGCCAAGCCTTTGTTTTGTTGAAGCAATTATTCATGGCTGTTTCTTGGCTTCAAAGGGCTTGGAGTCACATATAGAAAAGGACAGCCCTGCCTCTGTCTCTGTGTGGTGGCTAAATGAACCAATAAAGACAAGGTTATGGTCCTATGAATAATGGCATAAAGCTCCAGCAATAGAAGAGGAATAGAGAGAGCTACAAATACAGATCATTCTGCTTCTGATACAGGCTGTTCACTTGGGTTTCTGTTAGGGCACCAGCATTACTACATTGGACAGCTTTCTCTTTCTGCGTTCTCCGCCAGCTTGAACTTTTGGTGAGCTCCAGCTCTTGAGTTGAATTTAGAGACAGTGGTATGAAATGTATTACTTTCAACTTTCATTGACTGCTTGGTTGAATAGCTCGGCATGTATTACACCTTTCAAAATGTGAAGGAGAGTACTTTTTTTCTCTCTTCCCAACTTTTTCTCTCTTGAACCCACACTACTCTTTCCAAACTGAGCAAAAGATACACAGAGTGAAATCTGTGCTCAAGAGGGAGATTGGACTAATTGATCAAATTTAAGAGGCAATTTTAAATATAGGATCATGTTCACTGGCAGGCAGGAGTTGCATGTGTACTTTTTGCTGTGTTTCATTGTCTATCTTTATTATATTTTGATCTGTCATTTTAAAAAAGGTGTAAATATGTGCCCTGCAAGGAAACAAAATATTTTACATTTTAAATTTCTAATAAGAAATTAGTATTTACCTGCAAACTATTTACATCCAATTTGTGAATGAACCATTTTTAAAAATTGCTCTTTTCAATAAATCTGTTAAATTCAAAAATCTGATTGAATGAACCTTTTCTGTAGCACCAGTTCAATTTACACAGATCAGCTACAGAATTCAAAATTGAAAGTAGATGCAAATGGATGGGATATGTCAGATCTTGAGGTTGAGTTTGAATCAGGACAAATAAGCCAGTGTCTGAGCCACTATGACAATGACTATGCTGTGTTGGGTAGGAGCCTGGTATGCAGAAGTGCCATGCAAAAGTGGTGCAAGGAAGGAGAAACTGTGAGCAAGTGACAGGGTCTGGGGTGTTGAAGGCTAATTGATGTGCATTAGGAATGAAGGATGGACCTTGACTCTAATCCCAAAGAAGAGCTGCTTTACCATTAATTGCTGAAAAATGTTAATGCTGGCTGGAATAGAAAGGCATCAGAACACACAATGTATCACACCTTGCTGGGTGTCGATCTGCATACCCACATAGCATTCAGAGTGTTCATGCTGAACTCTGTTAAAGTGACTATCACTGGCATGTGAGCTTCAGAACTTCAGAGGCAGAAGGTTGGCTTGTTTGATAAATCATATTACTTTGAACATCACATGGATGGCCAGGAGCTCATACCCGCACCCATTGAAGAGATGGTACGAAGGTGGAAAGAAAGCAAGCTGTTGGAGGCAGTGTGGTGCTCTGGGTAATCTATGTTCTACTGGGAAACCTTGATATGCTATCCTATGGTTTTTTAGTTTGAGACACCTGTGCAAAAATCCAAAAATTGCTCGGGAATGGTTTAAGTTGCATAACAATTTCATCACGTAACGCAAATTCCGCAAATTTGATGAGCCACATCTTTGAAACATTTTTCTCTAGGGCTCCCTTTTTGAGACTTAGAGAAGGGAAAGTTATATTTCAGTTGATTCAAGCTAGCAGTTTAGCTTTAGCCTTTCATCATTTAGACTAAACATGAGCACTCCAAGAGTCAAACAAACATTGTTTTTTTAAATGTTTAATCAAGAATCCAGTTATTTTAAATATTCAGCTCAAAATATATTATATCACAAAATCTAACACTCTGAACTGAATTTATGAAGACCTTAGTAATTGACCATAGGGTAAAGGAAGGGCCTAAATTAACAGTAAAATATCACCCTTAACAATTTCTTCTTCATTAGGGCTAAAGAACAAAATGAATTTAAATGAAGAAATGTTATTAATTATAAGAACAGTAGATGTTCATCTAAAACATCATTATGTATTGAATAGTCAGTGAATAAACAGCCCTTTGTTGAAATAAAGACCAAATAGATATTTGGCACGATTCTTGTCAATCAATCACTGATCCTGCTCTGAGATGGTTGCAGCTTGTCCTGCCACACCTCTTACCTACAAAGTGAAAGAAAAAAGAAACCTCTGGGTGCACATGGAGTAATCCTCAGGACACAGCAAGTATTTTAAATGAGTGGCAAATCTGCTGTACTTTAAGGCTTGCAAAGAAAGCACAGTGGTTGGTGTTGGTTAAGTTCTTTAAACATAAAATTGACAAAAAATATTAAAAGCAGTTTATATCGAAACTAAAAATCCATTGGCGCTGTTAAAGAATCAATAAAAATAACGACCAATAAACAAAAAAAGAATAGATATTTGCTGGATTTACGGTAGGGTTACAGTGGTTAGCAATGCTCTTCTCAGCAGGAAGGTTTGGGGCTTGATTCCCTCCTGGGACAGCCTGGGTCTTTTCTGATTGGAGTTTGCATGATTTCCCTGTGTCTGTGTCATTTTCCTACCACAGTCCATGTCATGCATGTCATGTGAATCGGAGATGCTAAATTGCTTATGTGTGTGAATCCATTTGAATGTCTCACCTGAGATGGACTGGAGATGTGTCCAGGTTGTTTTTCTGCCCAAATGGTGAAAATGGACATTAATCTGCTCGAAAATTCACACTTGCTCCTGAGTTCAAATGTATCCTCTTGCCAGTAATTACAGTGCATTTGTAAGGGATAACGTGATGCTATTTCCCTCGCTCACCGCAGCAATTGCAAAAGGATAAGTTTTCTGGGTAGGTGCAAAGTCAGTTTTAAACAATTTCACACCTGACATCAAATATCAAAACAAACTGTGTAACAGACGCACTGAAACCGATCGCCCAAACATGTAGATGCTGCATGACTGCACATCTGGATATTCAGCCAAGGCCTTCACTCTCTATATAACTGCAAGATGGAGACACAACCCCTCCTGAGACTCGACACACTACCCATGGGAAGACGATTGGGTGTGTGTTTGTGTCGGCACAGACAAAACAACACTCTTACACCATTAAGAATTTTTTCTTACCAAAGGAAAAATATAACTGTGGGGTCAAGAGGTTTGGTGATGTCAGTATAACTGAGCTGGGGAAAGACCAACGGCATGGGTGGATCTCCAACATATTACTGTTATCCCCCAGAGTCTTCTGCTTTTTCAACATGTAGACAGTTAACGTATCACTGCACTTAACTGAGTAAGCTTAATCAATTTCCATTTAGGACTCAATGCATGGAAAAATGTATGAAAAGAACTGGTGCTGGAGTGAAACACAAATAAAGACTTTGGGAGGCATCCATCAATGATTCCAAACAGAAACCCTTTTTTTATTTTTTATGTTTGAAGTGCTGTTTCCCTTTTTTTATTTTGCAAATTTTAGAAACCTTTCTGCCAACTTGCCATTTGGAGCATGGTTTTCTTTAGCAAGCAATGTGCTTTTCGTTTCTTTTAACAAACACATTTGTTTTGAATGATACTCCCAGCCATAAAAGCCAAATATGTGTTATAAATAAGGTAACTTTAAAGCCATCCATCATGTTCTTAAATGAAAGAAACTGTTTGCAATTCTATTTCTAGACACTTGTGACTATGTGAGATGGAGGGCCTCATCTTTCCATTAGATTATTTAATATTCACCCATGCTAACCTCAAGGACGTCAAAAAGTGTCCTATAAAATTAAGGGGCAGCACTCTTCCATTCAGAGACTGTAGGAACATGAAAAGAAAGCATTTTGCTTCAGACACTTTGAATTTTCATGAGTGTGGCCTAAACCCCAGTAGCCTTTGCCATCACTCTTGATGGCTCTAGCGTGTGTACTCTGGCATAGTTTTCGAGCACAAGGCTGGTTAGAGCTGGTTAGAGTTGGTTAGAGATGGAGCTGTAAATTATGTAGAGTCACATATCTTGTAACAGTACATTGCTTTTGGGTCAAAGTGGAGTCCTTGCTTAGATTTCTCTCTGTCAGTCACAGAAACCTCAATGAACTTGCCTGATCACATGAAGGCCAATACTGAAAGTGTCTGTTAGAATGGTCCTAAAATGGCTTTGGGAACAGATTTCAGTAGACATACAGTGTTAGCACTGAGGGCTTGGATGTTGAGATCCTTTATCACTCTCCTTAATGGCTGTTGGTGCCAAAGAAAAGGCCTAGTGCTGTGTGTGTCTGCCACCTATTGGACTGCTATGAAAAATCAGCACTCATCCAAACCCTTCTGTGGTTATAAAATACTAATTTGGTGATTCATTATATTATATTTCTAATACATTCATCAGTAATGGCCTGTTTCATTATATACCAGGCAGAACATATATGTATATACTTTTTCAGAAAAATGGAAACGAGAATAACAAGGTATTCATAAATTCAGTATATGAATAAATTCTTAATAAGGTCTCATAAATTCACTGTTTCACAGGCATTGATTTGAACCCTTTGACATTTCATGTAAATTAGTTGCTTCTTTCTTTTGAATAATACTGTATGGATACTGGAAATAACGTATATGTTATATCCCAGAAATGATGGTTTCTAGAGTACAGCTCCCTTAAACAAAACAAACAAAACATGTTTAATATTAAAAGGGCATACTTGTACAGTATTATCATTTTTAGAGGACATTCCTGTACACTATACAGTCATTTTTAAAAGACATACCTGTGACTTAATTTGTACAGCACTGAGCAGGGAGAACAAACCAGGCCTGCGTGTGTCTGAAGTATGGCAAAAAAAGCAGCATTTTTTTGGTTCAGCATAACGAGAAACAATGGTTAGTAAAACCAGAGAAAAGAAATTCCCCCATATTTTTATTAAAAGAACTCACTTATGTTTTAAAACATGTGTTGTGGTAGAGGACAGGAGTTCCTGGCCAGGAAAAAGTATGGGGCAAGGAGTGTGAACGTGTTTAGATTGTGTGTGTGTGTGTGTGTGTGTGTGTGTGTGAGTGTGACTGAGGATTGAGGTGACCCTGCTCAAGCACTGGGCCTTTTTTCGAGAAGACCCTGGCAGGACTCAGGACTGGACCTTGCTCACCCCTATCCCTTTCTTCTTTCCTTTCTCCATTCCATCTCACTCTCTTTTCACCTCTTTCCATAGCCAACTTGCCTCCTTTTTTCGTGGATTCTGACCACCACCCAGCCACAGCACAGTCCAAACGCCCCCCCCCCCCACACGCGCATATACACATACATGCCTTAACCACCATCTGGCCACAGTGCTGTCCCAATACATAAGATCACATATGCACGTGTAACCAGCAGGTTTAGCTATACTGCAGTTAAATTTCTTCTACTCTGATCTAGTGACAATTTGATTCCTCTTGTGGCAGCAACCAGAGGCTTGAGGCATGGCAGAAGGAAGAAGAATTTGGCTCTGTTCTACTCCATATGTGGTGGGGGCTGGTGTTGGTTGGGGTATTCTCTTTCTCCTGGCTGAGGTCATATGCATTTGTGGTTTAGTGTTTAGTGTCATATTACAAGTCCAGAGTTTTTTTTACAGAAGAAGAGAAGAGATTGTAATAGACTAGAGCATCACTGCATTAGAAAGATTACTGCAATCTTTGCTCTGGCTAGAGCTTCCCTTTTTCTCTTTTTCTAGTTGTCTGTGATGGAAAATCTTAGTTTCACTAAAACTTAAGCAAGTACACAGTTAATTTAACATATCGAATATGAAGATTCAAGGTTTTGTTATGACCATGAATTCTGTCAAAGTTAGTATAACTTTTTGAATATTAAAGTACTTTTTTGCATGCTTATTTATGAGAACTTGCCATCTGAGATGGTTGCAGAGGACTTAATGCTGCTCCTTTGTCTTTGGAGGCCTGGTCAGCAGTGTTTTTGTCCCAACCACAGTGATGATTAACCAGCCATGATTCAGACCAGTCCTGCCATCTGCTCAAATGAGCTTCTCATGTCCCCTGACATTGAAAAAAGACAGTTTCGGTTCAGTGGCCCCCGCTGGAAGGGATGTGGTTGCACATAAGCTTTCTGGGCCTTCTGTACCATATGCATTTTCCAGCTCAGAAATGAACACTGCTTTATAATATGAATTATCAGAGCGTGCCATGAGCACATTGGGCTTAAATGCAAAAGGAGTGTGGAGCTAATAAACTTGTGCCAGCATCAATTGACCAATGAGAAAAAGAAAATGAAAAAAAAAAGGAAGAATGCCTTTTATTTGTGGATGTGACCAAGCCAAGTTACTAATGAACTGAAACAGCAAAATTATGGTCGAAATATAAGCATGCAAAGTAATTGAACAACTCGTTTTTGCCAGGCACACAAATACCAACTGGGTATACTTTTGAGCTTGAGTTTGTTTTAGTATACTGTGGTAGTAGCTTACATGAAATTTTATTTGAACTCAAAGACAAATAATTTGGAAATAAAAATAGTTTTTAATGAAACACTTTGTGTTTTATGTATTTTTTGTGCTATATATATATATATATATATATATATATATATATATATATATATATATATGTATATATATAATGAATTAAAAGAAAAGTTATTGTATACACAATCAGAGAATAAGTGATCAACTACTTGTTCATTCATGTTCATCTCAGTTTCACTTTCCTTAAAGGCAAACTCTCAGTCAACTCTCTGTGCCTTCAGTGTTACTCCCAAAGGCTGATGCAGTGAAGACATGCGTGGAGTACAAAATCATAAGAAATAGACAAGATGTGCTTTTTGATCATACTTTAAAAAGCAACAGAGCAGCAACAGGGTATAAACCTTGGTGTTTTCTTTGACAGGATGAAAGTGAGTGAGTGAAAGATAATTTCTGAACTGCATTTATGTTCTTTACAAAAATGTTTT
This sequence comes from Hepsetus odoe, assembly GCA_017165825.1. Classification (NCBI taxonomy): domain Eukaryota; kingdom Metazoa; phylum Chordata; class Actinopteri; order Characiformes; family Hepsetidae; genus Hepsetus; species Hepsetus odoe. The sequence continues at coordinate 8,680,252 of CM029372.1, read as the reverse complement.
TTGTGTATGTGTTTCAATTTGGTAAACTGAATAGTTTTTTTTGTTGTTTTTAGGATTTATAGTAACATCTCCGCTCAAAAAATTGGCAACCAGAGTTTAAATGCATTTACCTGTGGTGACATTGATATGCTCTCAGCTACAGGCACCATGAGCATGCATTTTACATTCCTACAGTATGCAAATAATTACCTTTAGACTTGTAAAGGTGCATACTTGTGCATTGTGTAGCGTTATAAATGGACACCTAAAATGCTGAAGTGATAGCTGGATATTGATTATTTAAAACCAGAACTCAGAGACAAAGATGTGTACGTTGATGATGTTCCGATGAGAGACGACTCCTTTCTTGACATAATTCATGGCCAACTTCAGAACTGTGCTCAGTGGGCCAACCAGCGACTTCACCGCCAACACAACCAGCACCTGGGAAAAGGAAAGATTCGTAGTCAGAAAACAAAAAAAAACAAACAAAAAACAATCACAAAAAAACATAGAACACTTTCTGGACCAGATTCTGTCCTCACTAGAGAAAGAAGTTGGTATGTTAATCCACGGTTAACAGGGCTGGCAGCAAATCATCAAACCAGATGATCTAACCAAATCAGTTAACAGGCTGATCTGAGAAATCTGCGCAAGAGGAGTGATTAATATACAAACTCAGTTCCCAGAAAATGAGATGTTTAGGAATTCAAAAATTACTAAGATCACAATTTGCTTGTAAGCTTAAATATTCATAAATGTCTTTCAAAAGAAAGAAAAACGTGTCTTTGTTAAACGCAACCTGACTTTTTTTAGCAGTAAATTCATGTTCTCGGTCAGCACAATTCTTAAATAATTTGCAACCGAAAGATCAGATTTCCATAATTACAGGAATGGCTAAAGTCATTCTGACTAATTAAATTGTACATAGTTATTATCAGCACCAAAAAAAAGATTAGTGTGAAAACAAAAGACTTTTTAATGTTGATGTATATCCTCAAATGTTCATCTGGCTCTATAAAATGTAGATGCCTTTTTATTAATATGTTCACAAGGGAGTCCTAGAACTAGTCAGCACAGGACAAAATTAGCTGAATTAAAATTTCCCTGTAAAAAAACCCCCAATAGATTGAAAGAACAAAGTATTTCTGCAGCATAGTGGCAGTTTTTTCCTTTCTTTGTGGGAAGATCCTGCTTTTTTCACAGTAAAATGGTAAACAATCAGAAGACATTACTCAAAATGTTCATACAAACTGCATGAATTTATAAAACCTGTGCTTGTAAAACAAATGTATTTAGTTAATTATTTAAAATATTCATCGAATATTTAGAATAATCAAAATAAAATGAATTTGGGCTAATGATGGCTACTACATTGGACATTGCTGCCACTTCAGTAGAAAAGCATTGTTTCTCACCTTCTTCAAATAAACCTTCTTGCCATTCAGGCACTTCATCATTGTCACTTCATAGCCCCAGTTCATCGTACCTATGCAGGCAATCAAATATAAGACAATTTGATTACTACAACTGCCATCTATATTGTGTGTGTGTATTTTGATAATGCTGAGGTTTACAGTTTGTGGCTCATAACACTTTCAAACAATTTTCCTTCTTTCCAGTTATTTGTGAGATGAGTTCAGGTAGGCTTCTGTTAAAATCATATCTGCCTCTCTGAAATAGCAGACCCCAAATAGCCTTTTGAGGTATAAATACTCAGAAATCTTTTATGGTTGGTAAAATTGATAACAATCTCAGTTTAAATTTCACTTTTTTATTACAAGAGATGATGTATAGTATAAATAGTTGTATTTGACAAAATGATCACATCTCAAATTTTTTTAATGGAAAAATCACCTTTCTGGCTGTTCAATAAAGTCCCCCATAATAAAACCCCACCAAATTATTGAAGAAATCCCACTTGGATTAGTTCAGAATCCACATAGAAAATAGTTCTATTAGGAAAGAGAATGTGTGCTGATCTGAGTTTTGGTTCTGCTATGAATGAGAAATATATAAGAAGTGGAAATAATAATTTTGGAATATCTGATTTATTTATCAGAAATGTTTGCACAGCTGAGGGATTGAGAAGGGCTGATGTTGAAGAACTTTTAATCTGAGTATATATATATATATATATATATATATATATATATATATATATATATATATATATATATATATATACAAACTGAAAAAAATGTTTATATATGTAACATGTAACATAAAACAATATATTTCTTTTTTTACAGCGGAACAACAAAGATTCTGTAGTTCAGCTGTAGTTCAGCCCACCCCATAATTAATAGTTAAATTGCAGCCATGATGTATACTTTATGCTGATAAGACCATTGAAACTGAAAGTCTTTCATTAAAGTTATATGATGTGAGTCTTAAATACATTATTACTCAAACAAAGGCAACGACCCCTCTTCCCTGAATACACCAGACACCCTACATCACAGAAAGAAAAGAACACACCCAATGTAAGGATGACCAAATGAGCCAAGAATGTGTCAGAGAATCTTTTTTAAGTGAACATGCGATTACAAGGAAGGGAAAATGAATTGTTTTTACAGGCTGTCAGCGCTTCTTCTCCGTGTGGATGACTGGTGACACTATATACCCCTGTCTTGTATGCTCAGACTTCATCACTCAACTCAAAATGAGCAAAACGTTTTACTGTATTAAGAAAAAAAAAGCCTAATTGAAACTACTAGCTGTAGAATCTATAGGTTCACCCACACAGGGTGCAATCTGCTCAGTAATTATAAGTAACCACTAAAAGTGAAAGTGACAAACCCTAAAGAGTTTAAATAAATGAAGGTGCAACTTCTTGGCCAACAAAATGAGGTAGCTCAGCGGCCTCTAGCATGTTAGCATGCTGTAAGGCAGATCAACACAGTGCCTGCTGGCATCAGCCCTGCTATTTGTGGAAGAGCAGGGTAAATGAGGCCCATCTGTTGCAGTCACGCGATACACTCATGCAGGCATTCCTCCCTGTTGTCATCGTCAATTCAAAATCTTTACGGAGCTGTGAATGAGCACACACAGCACAGATTTCTCTTTCTAAACTCTAGAAATGTTTATTTAAACTTCAAATATGACTGTCTACAATGCTCAAATCTGTGAATGAGCTCCTCATATGCAGCAATTCATGCCCATTTTGGCACACAGCAAGAATGAACACATATAACAAGATACTGTATTGCCTGTGCTTTGTCATTATAAGACAATTAAGACAGTATATCTCAAATGCTATTTTGTGGCAAGAATGCACATACAACCCAACCAACCATTCATATTCTGAGTCACTAATCCTCATCAGTGTTGTGGGGCACTGCATGATAAATATCTACTTGTTGTAAATTCCAGTGTCATCCATGATGGAAAACATGGCTTCATGGGAGTTTTGTGGTTTGAACTTATTTGAAGAGTCTTTGTCTGTAACAATGTTAATTGCTACCTAAGAGAGGCTTGGTCAATATTAATAAAAACCAAATTATAAATGATAAAATATTGGTTGAAAATTTGATTGAACTGTTGTGATTTTCAGCAAGTAAAGTAACCATAATGGATGCATGATTTCAGAGTGCTGAGAAACAATACAACCAGCGCTCAATTTCTATTCAAATTGCAGTTTTATAATAATAATAGAGCGTTATGGTTATACTGCTTGGTCAAAGAATGACCTTAAGCTTAAGTTAAATGTGACAGATGAGCTTAAAGCTTAGATGGACCACATCAGTGTAGCCTTTCAAAACCACAGAACGGTCAGGGATTAGAGGGATGAAAGGGTGGCCATAGAAAGGCAAAAACAAACCTCGAAACCTCTAAGGATTTTTCCTCTGACCAAATCAGACCTCATAAAAAGGTCAAACTGTGAGTCAAAAACCATAAACTACATGTTTAATGTTTGGAAATGACCCTTTAATGCTGGCAGAATAGGCAGATCTCAAGTGGGTCTCTCCCCTGCAGTGTGACAATAACATTACTCTTTTTTTTATACGTATGCAAAAATGTAAGGTGTCTCTTTACTTTCGAATAGAGAAATTAAGTACTTAAATGGTTGGTACATCACTTCATGATTCTTATATGTAATATTTTCTAACAATGTATTTTATTGGTCCTCTAAAGTACGGTTGCCCTGTATGTTTGATAAAAATAGTTTCATGCAACTAAAGGTCATGTTATTTTGTTAGAGGTGAGTGGCCTCTACAAGTGTTGTACAAAATAGTCAAGGTCAATTGACAAATCCCAGTTTACATTATTCTTGAAGCCTTTCTCCATAAACCTGTACTGTTCTGTTCAACCCACATTGCTTAGGAGACAATACATTAAACTGTGCATGGCTGTAGTATAAAGTACTTGCCACGAAACAAAATTAGCAGAATGCCAGCAAGCGTTTATCATTCTCATTGGCTATACAGGGTTCTGTATTGAAGGGTTATACGTAACCCTTGGTTTTATGGTTACACAAGCTAAGGGAAGAAGTGTACAACAGAATCTGCAATGAGAAGGTTTAACATTAGGGACAAATGCAAAGTATGAGTCGCGCAACCGCAGTATTGGATAATGACATGCTAGTCAATGTGTTATCCACTAAAGGGCGTTGGAAGGAGCCCAGATGGCAAATGCCATGGTTCAATCTACAATAGGAAGCCCTGTAAGCTTACCCCCAGTGGGACACCACAGCAGGATACAAAAAGCCTGGCTAGTTGGACTATGGGCAGTGTGGCCGCCTAACACAAACACCCCTGAGCAACTGTAAAGGGGACATAATTTTTGCCTTTTCACTCTGAAATGCCAGATGCGTGGTTTGGTGTCTCAAGCTCAATTAGCAATGAATCATCAAGTCCAACTGCCCAAGCTGAAAGGAGGATGTTTGCTTATAGTAGTTTTTGAACTCCAATAACAATAAAGTCTTTTTCGAACCTGATTAAGTTTTGAAAAGTGATTAAGCAGCAGGGTTTGAGCAAAAAGAGAAACAACACTGTTAAACATCAGTCCTTCAGTTTTTCTCAAACAGAAAGTGCTTTCTTCCTTCCCGACACCATAAAATACACTTGTACTGTCCACTGATGCACTATACCTGTGGTTATGCGCTATAGTGGTTGCTGAAGTTCTGAATTATTAGGGTAGCTATGCTGCTCCTTATCATGTTATGAAACCACACACTTCCAATCATAAACCTGGTTTACATGTGATCAGATCATGTAGGAGCTGTAACATAAACAAGCCTCCTTGTCCTTTTTGTGGCCACCACCTCTTGATATGCCACAGCAAATGATAAATCAGCTGTGATGGATGGCTCTGGCTCCCTAGCTGAGCAATGTAAGTGAATGATATGTGTCTGTGGGGGCTTTGGACCACCAAAGTTGAGAAACTTCACTTTAATTATTTACAGTAATCCTTCCTCTGACAGGCAGAGGAGTCTGCATGGGCTTGGCTTCTCTCATACTGTACATCTAATGATGCCATTTTGTGATTCATTCCATGATGTGTTGCATCCAAAAGCTTTTTCTAATACGTGGAATTCCCTGTGCTATCAGTGAAATGGAATTAGCTTTTCCATTTTAGTGAAAAGGAAACATGCTTCCAGGAGAAGTCAATCTTCTACTTATTCAAAAAACCACAGAGATACAACAAGACAGGATTTACTGCTGTATGTCTTCTTCATGCATGGTGAGGACAACAAATCAGTTTCACTCCCCTGGCTTCCACACTAAAGCTGTATAGAATCCAGACTTTATTTAGGAACAATGGCAACTGGAAGCAAGTAGTCAAAACCTGAAACAACAGTTGTATCATTAAATGTCTCTTATTAAAACATGGGCATCATGTTATTGATCGTCATTTCAATTATTTCAGTAAAGAATTTTAGTGTTAAAAGTGATTTTAGTGTTATCACCATGTTATAAATCTTAACATAGTATTTAACACTGAAAAAAACAAATAGTAGTAGTAGATACAAGGAAAAACCATCACACACACATGCACACACCACCCGTAAACTCCAAAAGGCTGACACACCTAGTTAAAATTCCTCTGGAGTGTGTGAAAGACAGCAGCCACTGCCAGCAACACATACCTGAACACAGACAAACTGTCTCTTCATTCCATTTCCACCATAATGCCAACGAATCATAGCAAATGATTTCATTATTTGGAGCCAGTTCAGACCACAGGTGTATACCCCTACCAGATGTTTCAAGCGGTTGGAATTTTTTTTATTTACTCCTTTTTTTCTTTTTGGATTTTTTAAACTTAATCCAAGCCGAGATGGAGCCAAGCTGGAAATCATTCAAGCAATGATGCCACTGCTTTAATTTTTCCAACAATTGCTCTTTTCGGAAGTTGGCAAATTCCTCTTATTGCAGTGAAGGGAAACACTAAAGCACACAGTTTTCTTCAGTCTTGCAATTTTACAACTCTGGGGGATCCATCCAAAGTTTCTTGCAGGCCACCAATGTGTGATATGAGCACCATCGCTAAGAAGAAGGTCAGATGCAATAGCTAATACTTCAAATACTTCAACAGTCTGTCTTTCTAGGATCAGATGGGGTACTATTGAACAAAGGTCTTTCAAACTTTATCCCAAAGTAGCAACACACATAGTGTGTATTTCAGAAATAAATGGACTACACTGTGTGCACAATTATTTGTGAGCATTTTATATGGAACAACTGAATGACAATATGGAACAACAAGTTCTATCAGTCGATCCAAATCCAGGATCCCTGAAACCTGATTGTTTTACAAAGGATATGTGAGTGTGAACATTCTCAGGGGATACATGTGCACAATTATTAAGCAACTCTTATTGCAACTAAATGAAAAATATTTTTTTTTTCCATCTCACTTTTTAATTTTCATCTTTTAAAGTGAAATTAATAAACAAACCTTCTGACATTTAAAAAATAAATTAGTGACCAATGCATTCACCCTTCTTTTCAATAACAGGCATAATCCTTCTATTCATGGAGTCTGTCAGTTTCTTGATCTGTTGATGATCAACTTTTTGTGCAGCAGCAACCACAGCCTCCAGATACTGTTTAGAGAGGTGGACTGTTCTCCTACCCTGGAAATCTCCTGTTTAAGAAGGTCCACAAGTTCTCAATAAGATTTAGGTCAGGTGAGGAAGGGGGCCATGTCATTATTCTTTCATCTTTAAGGTCTTTACTGACCACGCAGTGGAGAATTCCATGCATGTGATGGAGCATCGTCTTGCATAAAAATCATGGTCTTCTTGAAAGAGGCAGACTTTTTCCTGAACCACTGCTTGAAGAAAGTGTCTTCTCAAAACTGACAGTAAGTTTGGAAGTTGAATTAGAGCCCAACTTCAACCTGAAAATGTCCAGCTAGCTCATCTTTAATAATACCAGCCCATACCAGTACCCCACCTCCACCTTGCTCACGTCTGAGTCACTCTCATCTCATCAGTCCATAAGACCATTAAACATCTGTCTTGAGATATTTCTTGGTCCAGTCTTGACGTTTCGACTTATGTGCCTTGTTCAGTGGTGGTTGTGTTTCAGTCTTCCTTACCTTGGCCATGTTTCTGAGCACTGAACACCTTGTACTTCTGGACCCTCAAGTTAGGTTCAGTTCTGGAATCTGACAGCACTGGAGGATCATGGTTTCCTGGAAGCTTCGCGTTTGATTCTTCTCAAATCCTTGGTAGTTCATTTGTGTCTTTCATTTTCAACACATTTCTTGCAACCCTGTTGACGTTTTGCAACAAACTGTTCTGTGATCACAATATCAAAGCAATTTCAAGAATGCTGCATCCCTCTGAAAGACGTTTTACAACTTTGTTGACCCATTTTACCTGAGGAAAAGAAGCTGCCTAATAATTCTGCACACCTTGATATCGGGTTATCAAGGTGGTATTCATAGCCGCACCCTTCCTCCTTACACAAATACACATCCCCTGATCTGCTTAAATCCAAGCTGGAGTTGGAATAAATGTTTACAAATGATGATATGGTAAAATGATCAGTTATCTAATAGTTGTAAACACAGTATACATGTATATACATGCATAATCCAATTAATTCCAGAATGGCATTACTGATGTGTCCAAGCAAAGGAAATTAAAATTATAAAGCTGAAAACTGATGTTATAACATAGAAGACTGTATTTTGAATGTTTTGAATGTGTTTAAACTAACCTCATCTAGTTCCTCATTTAAAAGCTGACTTCAGTGCTGGGAGCTTCAGCAAGGCTGAAGTCTGCTGTGTTTGTTCGGATGATTCACCCTGCCAGTGTTTTCACTCAGACGTGAGTGCCATGTGAAACGTTCTCTTGGACAGTGATGGATGCGAGCAGAAAACTGATGCTTTCTCTCCCTCTGTGTTCCACTCAGCATGGGGGAAATCCAAACAAACAAAGAAGCAGAATGCCTCTCAGCCCCATCCATTTGTGACCAAGAATTCCCATTACATGAATTCCTATATGAGGGCCTTTAAAATAAATGCAGTGAATAGTGTATAAGGTTCCAGCGGCTCACGTTAATCTTTAAAAGTTATGAACTGTTAGGGTATAATTACTTGATTATATATTCAATTTAAATGCTTTGTTACTAGGTCTAATTGATTTGGGGAAAATAAATAGTTGTGATTTTTATTCACCACTATTTTGAATATGATTTAATTTGGATTATTTTCTTTAAATTATTATTGTTGTTGTTGTTGTTGTTGTTGTTGTTATTGCGAGAAAGTCATTTTTCATGGTTGAGTACTAAAATAGACTCTAAATTCATAATCTTTTAAAATATTATAATTATCACTATTCTCATTAAACTCCCCATAATTAGAGCTTTTCAATATCTTTACAATTGCAGCCCGTGAATTTTAAAAACTGCACCCTATAAAATTGCTTTTACATTAAGAAAATGGTTCAGCCCTATTGGTTACTCCATTCATTACTTTTATGTTTTCTATGCATTCTGAATTCAAGTGTGCTTTCCTCTATTTTATCATTCATTTAAAAAAAAAAAAAAAAAAAAAAAAATCCTACAAAAAAAAATTCAGACCAATCTTGTCTCAACTTAATCTGTATTTCTGGCATCATTTCTGTGATTCTGTGACAACTCACTCTCTCACTAAACTGCTTATCTTGAGTAGGAATACATGTAATGCTGGAGCATAACCCAGTAATTCATAAAGGAGAAAGGTGCAGAAGCTACCTGGATGCACTGTCGCAGGCCAGATGCACTGAAAAAATGCGTTCACACACACACACTCACACCTAAGGAGCAATTTAGCATCTCTGATACACCTGACATGCATGTCTTTGGACTGTAGGAGGAAACCGGAATTACAGTGAGGACATGAAAACTCCACACTGAATGGACCTGGACCATCCAACCTGGAAATCAAACCCAGGTGCAGGTGCTACCCACTGCACCACTGTGCTGCCCTTTAAATAAACTATATATGTTAAATATTTCATAGAAATTGCACATGGTATTTTTTGTTTTGCAGAAATAACTGTGATACTTTAGGGGTAACCAAACACCGTTCAGTTTTCATTTACTGTAACCATGTTCACTTAGCTGACTTATCTGCTAGATATCCTGGATTTCTGGACTTGAAGCATGTTTGTCCAATCAGGCATTGTGCTTAAATGTACTGTGGCCCTCCTGCACTGCGGCCTTCCTGCACTGTGGCCTTCTGAGAACACGCTTAAATAAATTAAATCTTGCTTTAGTTTACAGACATACTTCAGTGAAAAAAATTAATATTGTGCAAGATGCAGTGACTAATTGCCATGTCACAGGAAAATTATTTCATGCATATTTTTGCCTGACATTTTGGAAACATTCTTCTGTTTTCCACATTACCAAAGCAGCCCATTCACATATGACTATGTACAAGCATTGTCTTTATAGTGACACAACTCATAAATGAGATTAAGTCCTTAGTCTCCTCGAATCCCCAAGTGGTATGGGATGGAAGACTTTCTGTGCAAGTTTGTAAATTTAACCCAGATGCTTTCTCATGACTTATCCTTCTCAGTTGTTTTAGAGCTGGGCAGTGTCTGACTCGCTGCTGCCTCTGTCTGTGTTTTGGCCATTGCATGTCCACCGCCTCATCGTGACAAAGGGCTGCAGCTCACTCTGCTGAAGGCCTGGAACTCTGCATGTGGTAAATGATTCTGGAGGAGTCGTCGCCATCTAACAAGAAGTTCTTTGCAATAAAGGAAAGGAAGGCTTTCTTGTGGTACCCAGTTTACAGCTGTAGTGCCAGGCCAGACACAACTGAGGACTGGAGGGAACAATATGTAACAAAGAGCAACTACAACTGCATGAATCATCAGTGTGGATGTTTCATAAGTACGCACACACATACCCCACACATACATTCAGGCTGATCTTAGAGTGGATTAAATAAATAATGCACAATGGCAAATCGAAAACATGCTAACGTTGTACATTTTAAGCAATAAAAATGGAAATATTCAATTCACATAAGAATTCGGTCCCTCCACTTATCACTTGGTTAAAGTATCTGTTGCTGCAACGACAAGCTCAAGTCTTCTGAGGAATGATCTTACACATTTGGCATACTCTTCTCCTGGAAATTACTCAGATTCCTTTTGGCAGAACCATTCAATCTCAACCAGGTCAGATGGGAGAGTTGGTGCACAGCCATTTTCAGGTCTCTGCAGAGGTACTCTATTGGGTTCAGGTCTGGCTGGGCCACATCAGGATTTTTAGAGTTATTTGTGTGCCAATTGTGTCATTTCTTGGTTGTTTGCTTTAGGTTGTCATCTTTGTGAAATTAATTTCTGCACAGCATCAGATTCTCATCTTTCTGCATCCATCTTTCCCTCTATCCTGAGTAGTCTGTTAGTCCCTGTCACAGAGAAACAGCAGAATACTGCCACCACTATGCTTGACTGTTGGGATATATAGTTTATTTAAAGGGCAGCACAGTGGTGCAGTGGGTAGCACCTGCACCTGGGTTTGATTTCCAGGTTGGTTCATGATGTTCATGGTGTGGTTTCCTCTACAAACACCTCTTATAGATGCAGCCAAATAGTTTAGTCACTGTTTCATCAGACTTAAGGAAAGTCAAAATCTCAGTAGTATAATGTGTTTCTTGAGTGGAAAATGAAACTCACTATTCTAGCAATTTAACAGCAAAGTTTAGCCGTTGTATATGGAGTGTTGTCAACTTGTATGGGCTTTTACTAAACCGCTCTCACTCACAGGGAAACCCCATACAACAAGAACATGGGAATCAAGCCTGAGAAGGACCTCATCGCTGTGAGGTGACAGCACTACCCACTTTACAAAACACTTAAAAATCACTGAAGTGTACACAAGAACATAATGATTATCACCTATGAGGATACAGAGATAATGTTGACCTAAATGGCACAGAACATAAATATTGCAGAACATTTGCTTTTGCCGAGACATTGTTGGTGTTCATAACAATTGCCTGCTGAAACAAAAGAGTAGATAAAGCTGTTTAAAGCTAATGATAAAGCTATATATATTCAAAATGATATGTGTAAACTTGTACGGTTACTCTAGATGAAGGATGCTTCCTTCACTTTGCCAGCTTGCAATTAAATTTCAATTTAATTTTGAAAGTGTGTATGGTACGTTCAAACTTCTGAAAAAAAACGGTTTGCAATGTAGTGTTTACTTGGCAAGCTTATAAGCTTATAAGTTTCTCTTTTAAAAATCTGCTCCTAATCATGCCCTCTTTACCTTGCACTCCAAGTGGCCACTTGTGCAGCATAAGCCATGAGCCAAAGTTGATGGGTAATGAAAAATCATTACTGGAAAGGAGGGATGGCCAAATCTCATGGTGAAGAAATGACAAATGAGATTCCAGATTAGCATAAAGGTTTCAGCCAAAGCTGGATTTCAAATGAAGCAGGGGTACTCAAATAGTGGCTCCGACCAGTTCATGTGATGCATATGTTGAAGGGTTCTTTCTGAAATTAGGCAGCTTTCTGAAACAAAGAGTGTCTCTTGCGCTACAAGCTCAAGTATCCGTGTCCTCTGGGTTTTTCTTGTCAGTCTCAACCACATTTACCTCAATACGCTGAGTACTGTTAGTCCTTCCAATTCCTCTTGTACGAAGACATAACAACAATAACCTTTTGGTCACTGAAAACCTTTCTGTGATCTTTCCAAACAGCCCTGAATAAACAAAGCAGGCAGACACAGAGTCAAGTGAAGTCAGCTCTGCCGCAAGAGAGAAAAAATAAGTCCGTGTACTTAGTGAGTGAAAAAAAAGGCTCATTCATCTTAAAAGATGAACAGAACATGAACAGCTTTCCTGCAAGCGGGCCATGTAAAGGCTGAGGTGACCGCAAAAGATGCAAGAGACTCTTAAGGGCTATCATCAACTGAACCAACACTGGAAGAGTGGTGTCACAAACACCTAAGTGGAATAAGCATCTACATGCAGTTTCCAAGCCTTCCAGTCTTGTCTTGCCTCTCTCCCACACAGAGAAACATATGCAACTGGTTTGTTAAAAAAAAGGCGGGAGAATCTTTCGTAATGCTGAATTAGGTCGGAAAACCACTCGAAGCAAATTCAATTTCCAGAGAATGGGGCCCCAGGGTTCAGTTTATGTACCCTAGGCATTGTTAGCTAGATGCCAGAGTGCCACTCACCCACAGCCATGCCATGCTCAGAACGCTTAACGATGTCAAAGGAGTTCTGGATGTTTCCTTCCTGGATGTCATAGACGATTTCTGGGGAGTCCACATGTGTGGGATGGAATGGAGTTACAGATCTCAAGAAAACAATTTCTGTTGAGAGAAATGAGAACAAAAGGGACACAACAATGAATTCTTTTCATTTGGCCTGAATGTCTTTGTGACTTTTATTCAATTTTGGCATAAATAGAAACAGAGACATTTAAAAGCATATGATTTTACCAGATGGGCTACATGCTGTTTAGCATTATTGTACTTACTTTTATTCATCAAAATGTTTATATAAAAACAAAATTTATAAATCTTAAAAAGAAGCTGGGAAAACTAAGCAAAAGTGGAACCCTTTGTGGTAGATGCAGCAGGATGACCAATGCCAAAACGATAATGCCAGGCCCATGAAAACAATAAATGGCAATACATGAGAAATCCAACCTTATTCATCCCACTTTTTACTTGATGTGCCACTTTTGCTGACTTCTTCCAAATTGCAGAACTTTTAATTAATAAAAGAGATACTGTACCCTCTGGTTTGGTAAACTCTCTAAAGGTCGGCAGAGAGATGACAGTGTGTGACACAGAGTGAACAGGGTCCAACACACATGTGATGTCGTTGGGCTGGCAGAACTTTATGCAGCGGATGGTATCAGTGTAGTCAATCCTTGGCCTGCTGAAAAAACAGGGAAAACACATAGCATTGTGCAGGACAAAGGCTGATCTAATACAGATTCTTCTTCTGTCAAAATCCATCCAATATCCACACAAAATCACAGTTCATGATTGCAGCTGATGACTGAATAAAAAAATTATTTCAAAACTGGGGGCACACAACAACGGGGAGCCTTCCAGTGCAGCTCACCACAGAACCCAATGACCAGCAGGCGAGTGAAATGTCCACTACATAAATATTATCTGCACAAATAGTAGACATTCTTAAAATGGGACTTGCGAGTTAGACAATCATGTTTGGGGGTAGGGATCGGAATAGAATCAAACAAGAGGCCAAAAATCACACCAGGAAAGAGACTTTAGTGGTCAAGTTTCCTGTTAGCCACTCATAGTTTCGATGCATTTTGCCTGTCAGGGTGAAGCTCTGACACTGATCTAAAGCCTGTTTTAGAAAATATTTGCTTTTGTGGAACGGTCCCAGTGTTCACATCCAATAATCTCTTGTGTAGGATTTATGGGCAGAGGGAGTTTTATATCCTTGGAGAGCCTGACTAGACAACTCCCCTGTCTTTGCAGGCCTGTGCAATGGGCTTATTTAAGACTTTGTTTGTGTCTCAGAATAATCAGAGGCAGCTCTAATAGTAGAAAGCTGGGACTTTGTGCAAGAAACTGGACATGTCCTACCACCAGTGACAGTAGTCTATCAAGAACCCTAAATAAAGAAAACACATACATGACATTGCTTCTGTAACCTGTAACTTTACTTGTTCAGATATAAACATAACTGATCTTTTTGTCAGAAACCAAAACTGATCTTTTGTCAGAACTGTTAATTATTTTTTGCTTTAAACAACGGTTCTCATTTCCAAAGATGCACCTGCCATCACTTCTTTTTCTGTTTGTTGATTGTCCCATGGGGCGGCGGTGGCCTAGTGGTTAGGGTGTTGGCCACATAATCGAAGGATTGGGGGTTCCCCCTTCCCAATAGGTTGCCCTGAGGTACCCTTGAGCAAGGTGCCGTCCCTGTCTCGCTCCTCCCTGTGATGGGCTGGTGACCTGTCCAGGGTGTGTCCCCATCCTTCGCCCTGTTTGAGCTGGGTTGGACTCCAGCACCCCCCCGCGAACCCACTTGGGACAAGCGGCAGAAAATGACTGACTGACTGATTATCCCATTGATCTTGGTGCTTAAAAATGATACTAAAATGAAATCAGATTATAGGCTAGGAAGAGACAGCCTGAAGAGATTACTGTTGATCAACTTTCTGACCATTAGAGTGCCAAATTTCTTTTACTACTTTTCAACATTTATGAACAATAGTAACTTACACGTGAAATTCTGTTTGGCCTCTAATACACAAAATAAGATGCCCCAGTGGTATGAAGACTATGATCTCTCAGAGCCTCTATGATTAGTTATCCTTCCATTGCAGCTTTCTTTCATCGGCTTGCAGGAGCTGCAGCTGAACCCATAGGCCTGGATTGGGTTACGGGCTTTCTTTCATGCTGAGAGGGGAGAAGCCCCTGACAGAAAAGTCAAGCCACCGCTGGGCATGGACTTGTAATTAGCAATTAGCGGGCGGGTCCACGTTTTACTTAGAGCAGAGCCAAAACCACAAGATGTTCTCCTCACTTATAATAGCGCGCCTTGTGCACGGCACGCACAGGAGAGTCCAGCAAGTTCTACGAGGAGGAACGCCATGGCGGACCACGAGCTGGATTCACGAGGACATAAAACCCTGAGAGGAATTGCCACTTGAAAGTGAACATTTAATAACATCAAAGCTGACATTAAATGCAGGTTGAGCACATGGGGGGTTGACTGCAGCTCATGAGGCCATCAAAGTCATTACACACTGCAGATACTTTGCCAAAACACAAACTCTCAATCTCCAGCTCTACGGGCAAAAAGTCAAAAAATATTAATAAAACATTTTTTTGGACAAGAGTCCTTCTGGTCAAGCGCAAGTTCTTTTTTCCTTCCCTCTCTGGTAATTATTATTTATAGTCAGCGTGTTGATAAAGCCCCAACACAAACTCTGTGGGCCTTCATTCTTGGTGTGCAGTGGTGATGCTGCTGCACCACAAATTGGTGCAGACCACCGTCCAGAACCCATAACTCACTGTCAGAAAGTAAGCAGGGTGAAATAAAGAGAAGCGTGGCTATACTTTTTAAAACTGCATTTTAAGGACATGCCCCTGGCTGACAGTGAGGAGAAGAGCACCTCTTGCTGTGTGATCGACCTACACCCCAATGGACCTGAGTGCTGATATGATTTATGGTGTTCAAAATCCAGTCTCAGCTCTTTTCACACAGCCGTTCTTTCGGGTACTCCATCACTTTAGACAGGCTTTTCCTGCACTATTATCGTGGATGAGTGCAACCAGTATTGCTGAATCGATTCCGTTCAGTCCAATTAGAAACCATCTGAATCCATCATATTGTGCTGGACTTAGCTATTGTGTTGGCCTTCAGCTTTCTTTTCTTTATTTTTCCTTTTGATAAGCATCAATAGTTAGTTTCTGAGTGCACTTTTTAAACTCTGTATAAATCTGAAAAAAGAGCTGAAAATTTTTCTCAGTTTTTTTTAAAGGTATTTTATAAAATGTAACATAAATAAATAGAAATCTTTCAGAAATCCAAAGCTGCCAACATTTCTGTATAAACAGAGAATGAACCATTTGCTTTTCCCAAAAGCTCCATCTAGTGGCCCCAAGGCCAAACAGGAAAGACAACAGATATAACATGACTAAGTGTTTCTTACAGGGTAATTTACAAGGTAATGACCAAACATTAAACCTTGCATTTCAATTAAATATTAATCTTTAACTCCTACATCTTACAACAATCCCTGACACTACATAAGCACAAAAGAAAATAAGGCACCATGGCCATTCATTGTTATTGCTAGTGGAGTACGAAGCAAAAATCTTTGCCTCTTGTTGAATATAATTATTAGATGTGCAGCAAAAATAAAAATGGCAATAAAAAGGAATACATTTTTTTCAAAAGAAGTACAAACATGAAATGGCGCAGTGCAACATGACAAAAAAGAATGAATGTTCCGAATCCCGTTTTTTTAATGTAATAAACACACTACTTCAAATGAATCCATAAAATACGGCATCAGTTTTAACACTGTGGCAAATCCTACCTACTTTTAATAAAATCCAACCTGAAGATACAACATTATCACCGCATATATATTGATAACACAGAAAATCAGCTAGTTATCAATGTGTACATTGCTGTTTTTCAAACACAGGGGAACGTCATTACTGAACCTCATGTCACATGATCAGAATGGAAGAAAAGTTTTCTAATGTTTAATAATGTCGTTATCCCCATGTTACTCAAAAATTGAATTGCTAAGGTCTTCTTGTGTTACGAAAACACGTATTTTGAACATGTAGGTGCTGAGGTTTCCATAGCGCCAAAGTTTCATTTCCAGGGAGATCTCAAAGTCCTCAGGCGCAGTGATGGGCTTTTGAACCACCATCACCCCTCCATTCTCTACCCTCTGTGTGTCAAAATAGCCTCCCTCGTTCCCATCCACTATGGCCACCTGGAAGCTGTCGCCGAGCATAGTATTGGAGGGGCCCATGCGGAAGATGTTGGTGGGTACGGGGATGTTGGTGGGGAATGTGAGGTGGTAGTAGGTTATTCTCACAGGCAAGGCCAGGCACTCACTACTCTGATTGCAAGGCAAGCGTTCGCAGCGACTGCAAATGGGAGACAAAGAGATGGAGAGAAGGGGGAAGGAGAGGAGAGAGGGAAGAGTTAGGGTGATGCAGTGCATGACATGCAGTGAAGGAAGGGGGTGAGGGGAGTCGCAATAGTGACTTAAAAGTATTTTGCCTGATTCTTGTCATTTTAAAGCGGTGCATTTAGTTGACCTTTCCAAGCTCCACCCATTAAAAAGTGCTCTTTGTTCATGCTTTTAATAAATGTTTGCAAAATTTCAAATCAGTGATTCCCAAAACAGTTCAATGGGTATCACTATTCAAATCATTTAAATAATATTCATTCTGTTAATGTGTGAAAGGTCATACATTAAGAAGAGATTGTATGTTTGTATAAATGAGTATAATTCATCGATCCCTCATTACTAAGATGCTAGCTTTATATATGTGCATGAGTAATGTTACGCTTTTGTATTGCACACTGAACCGTTTCTAAATCCCATGTTCTGTCCAGAGAAAACAAACTTTTCTTCTCTAGTTTCAAAGTTTCAAGCTCTTAGGGGTACACAGGCTACATTTGGCATGTACAAAACTCTTGGGTAAGAATGTAAGGCATTATTATTCCATTCCATGCAGTGTTTCAATGTACTAGATGTGTAACTGCACTTCATTCTGACTTTATGTCTCTTATTTCCCATAAAAGAGTCATTATACTCACGTTTCACCAGAACGCCTGTAGTTGGGAGGACATTCAAAGTTCAAGCATTTGAAACCTCCCTGGACATTGAAGCAGCTCTCCATCTCTGAGCATGTGTGTGTCCCTGTCACACACTCATCTATATCTATTCAGAAAGAAGGTAATAACAGAAAGAGAACTAACTGTTAGTGACTGTTCATGACTGATATGAGAAAACTGAAGTGAAGTGATCACTGAAGTGTAATTACAACTCTGTGTAATGGTGCAATTCAAGTTTGCAAATGAAACCATATTTAATGTATATATACATTTATACAGATTTAGTATATAAAAATATGTAATTGCGACTATTTGCCATTGTGAAGCACAGCACACAGTGAAACATAACACAATGCAGCCTCTGCTTTTCAACCATACAGCAGAGAAGAGCTAAAGTGCTCAGGGAGCAGTGACAGGGACAGTACCTTGCTAAAGGGTACCTCAGGGCAACCTACTGGTCTGGGATTCAAACCCACAACCTTCTGATCCTAGGGCCAACTCCCTAACCATTAGACCACCACCAGGCTAACTTCATGAAAGAGTCTGTAAGGGTTCTTTACCCTGGCAGCTGCGTCCATTAGTAGCAAGGGTGTAGCCTTTAACAGGACATGTGCAGTGGAAGCTGCCTGGGGTATTGTGGCATCGGTAGGAACATATATGCCCTCCAGTGGGCAGAGCACACTCATCAATGTCTGAAGTAAGAGACAACAAAGCCCAGTTAAAATTCATGTATTTCCTGTGCACACAAACTCATACATTAAAACATATAATTTACATTCAAATGTTCATATCATGAACATTTAGTTCAAATTAGTGCATTAAAAGTAACATATACTCTGTTTTATTTACCTTCACAAGTAATTCCATCCACGTCACTCAGTTGGTAGCCTCGGCGACAGTAGCACTGGTAGGAGCCATAAACGTTGGCACATTCTTGACTGCAGGGGTTACTCTCACACTCATTAAGGTCTGCAAAGGAAGCCAGATGGAGGGAATGGTAACAATTTTTTCCCTCAATTTTGTCCTGGCTTGTAAGGCAGGAATATCTAACCCTGCTCCAAATCAGTTCCAGTTTAAACCTATTACACCTTAACCATCTAACCAGCATCTGGTGTGAATTTTACAGTCTGGTATGTCAGTTTAAAGTTGAAAATAAACCTAGGAACAGGGCTAAATCTTGCCTTACCATCACAGTTTCTTCCATCAGCTGCAAGATTGAAGCCTGTAGTGCAGCTGCACTTGTAGGACCCCAGAACATTATCACACTTGTGTGCACATAGACGACCTGGATAATGTCTGCACTCATTAATATCTGAAATCCAGAAAGACAGAGAGGACATATGGTAGTCAATTAAAGCACCTCCAGTTCACCTGATGTGCATGTTTTTGGATGGTGGGAGGGAAACAGAAAACTTCACACAGACACTGGGAGAACACCCAGACTCCACACAGAAAAGATCTGAATTGCCCTACACGGGAACTGAACTCAGGACCTTCTTGCTGTGAGGCAACAGTGCCACTTTTGATTTGGTAGAGTAAATGGGTAAATGGGTTAGTATCAGGCGTCAGGTTATTCAAACAAAATTATAGTGTGTACTAGCCATATATATATAACAAAGTAGTTTGATCTCTGAAAATAATCATGCTCTTTTGATATATGCTCTAAATTTGATCTCTCCCATACTGTAGTGCACTGTGTCTACATTATGAAAACATAAATAGGCAAGGCAGTGTCATGTATCATCATGTGAAATGTATGGGCTCTCACCCTCACAGACCCTGGTGATGCTGTTGAAAGTGAAGCCACTTTTGCATTCACAGCGGTAAGACCCCACCAGGTTAATACAGCCATGGCCAGCACATGCGTTATCTGGCCCTGCACACTCATCAATATCTGATAACCACAAAAAAACACAGATAAGCAACAGAAACTACTTTCGTTTCACATCAAATGGTTCAAAAGAGAATAAAAGTTACATTTATTGGATAAATGTGATGTTAACTGATATATTGATCTTTTTGCCATACCTACACAGCGTGTGCCTTCCTCATTAAGGTGGTAGCCACGGCCACAGCTCACCGAGTTTCTCTGGCATGTATATGAGCCAACAGTGTTAAAACACACCTGGCCAGGTGGACATGGGCCCGTCACACTAAGACACTCGTTTATATCTGTTACATGGAGACAGAGAGCAATAAATATGAGACCT
The DNA here is from genome assembly GCA_017165825.1 of Hepsetus odoe. Classification (NCBI taxonomy): domain Eukaryota; kingdom Metazoa; phylum Chordata; class Actinopteri; order Characiformes; family Hepsetidae; genus Hepsetus; species Hepsetus odoe. The sequence goes on along the minus strand of CM029372.1, from coordinate 8,660,288 downwards.
TCTTAAATTGCTTTTAAATGTAAATATGCATGCAGTTCTGCAGATCTTCAAGTAAAAAGACTTGAAAATGGCCATTTTGGAAGGCTTTCTATTGGTCTTTTTGTCATGAAAATGTTGCAAAAAAAAAAACAGCAGCAGTTATTTTCAAATTACGTATAAAATTCATTCATCTTCTGCCGCTTGTCACAAGCGGGGTCGCGGGGGAGTGCTGGAGTCCATCCCAGCTCACACAGGGCGAGGACGGGGGACGCACCCTGGACAGGTCGCCACCCCATCGCAGGGAGGAGCGTGACGGGGGATGGCACCTTGCTCAAGGGTACCTCAGAGCAACCTATTGGGAAGGGGTTTGAACCCCCGATCCTCCGATCACGTGGCCAACGCCCTAACCACTAGGCCACTGCTGCCCCATGTATAAAATTGAATTATTAAAAAAAAAAAAAGAATTAAAAAAAGAGATTAAACAGAGATACAAAGTTTCTGAAAGCAGTCATATGATGTACATTTGAGAAATATATTTCAAATGAATTTAAAACTGCTTTTGTGACCATTTTGTGACCATCTGACCATTACTTAAAAAAATTACGAATAACGATAGAACTTTCTCTAGGACCATGTATTGGGGGTCTAATAAGGCCTACTTAGATCAGTAAATATGTTGTATATTATAAAGCAGTAATGGACTATAAAAAAACATGTTTTGCAAACTTTTAAGCTTGGGTGATCTTCACACCATATTATTGTACAGTTTCCAGTATTTGATTCTTAAAGGTCCAGGTCTCAAGTGACTTCCACTGGTCATTGCTTTTTAGAGGCTCAAATGTGCAAAATAGGTTTGCAGTCTGTCATACACAAACTCAAAGTTGTTGCCAAAAAAATACTTCTCATGTGTCATGTGTAGGTGTTACAATGAGTGCAGTTTATCAGCATTTGGTTGTTCCAGATGGTAAAAAGATGAAACTGACATATACCCAGCTTGTAACAACAGTTAAATGAATGCTATTTTACTGAATGACAAGATAATAACAGTTGCTCATGAACTCATGACAGAATTTACAAAAATATTACATTTGTTTGCCAATTTCCATTTCTTAGACTAGTTGTTTTGTAGGTTTTCTAAGTTAATTTCAGCATAAATTAGAAAAAAATACTTTGTATTTGTGGTACAGGGCAAAAACAGGTATTTGGCTTTTGGCAGTCGACTCTTCTCTTCTTAAGATCTGCTATGTGTGTGTAAAATTGCCGGTCCATCATAATTACCAAGGAAAATTACAACATACTTTTTTTAACAACTGATACGTGTCAGTGTTGTGACACAGGTAAGGTACTTGCCCAGACTGACTTCCAAAAGTCATTAAATAATATATATTTTTTTAAATACAGGCACAAACTGTTTTATATAAATATCATTTAGTACTTTAACATTTAAACTGAGTTCAGGGCATGAACCATAAATGATCATATAATCAAATCATTTAATTAAGAAAACAGATTTGAATCAAATTCTGGCATTATATATTCATACAATTTACAATTTTATAACATTTTTGTTATGTATAACTGAAAGACTAAATCATTCATAATATATTTATACAATCATTCATAAATATGTTTGCTGCGCATAGAAATTATATTGTAATTGTGAGTTATTTTAACACAAATGTTCTTAATGTGTTCAGTGGCTCTTATCACTTGCCAAGATTATCCTATTTAACATTATTTAAGTGCTCCAGGATGTTGATGCTGTAATTTTGCTATTTCCTTGGGTGATTTCAGTCATTACTGAGTGTGAACTTTTACCACATGAATACGACATCTTTAAACATGAACTATTCATTACCGATGCAGCTGCCCAGAGCATCCTGTATGAATCCTGCCGGACACTGCGCTTTGGGCCGGCAGCGAAAGGAGCCTGGTGTGTTCTGGCACTCAAAATCCTGAGGACAGTTATGAGTTCCTGTCTCGCACTCATCAATATCTAAAAACAGACAATGAATCCTTTGCTTAAAAAAACATTTTCTTCTTTTTATTTATTCATGTTAATAATCATTCAAGTTAATATATTACTAATTTTTCAGTTAAACAAATTCATTTAGTTTCTGTCTTTCTGCAGAGGTTTGAGTCAAAATGGGAGACAAACACATTCAAGTGTAAGATGAATCTCAAAAAATCTCAAAATGTGACATAATTCATATGAAATTAAGTCTCTTCTGAGGATTACTCAACAGCTACTCTATATTCATTATATGCTGTAAAAATATGTTAACTGTAAGAAAAAGGGGCCATATATAGGTATAAATAATATTTCCAGTCTATGTTATCCTTTTTCAGACTTTTCAAATCCCATAGCTCAAATGTGTGACAGGTTGATAAAAGTAATGGTGTGTGACCTTTGCAGCTGTTGCTGTCAGTGAGCTCGTAGCCTGTGCCACAGCTGACCTCCCTCTGGCAGCGGAACGACCCCTGAGTGTTAATGCAGCGCTCACCAGGACGGCAGTGATGAGCGCCCAGCAAACACTCGTTGATGTCTTTAGAGAGGGAGGAAGTGAAAAGAAATGTAGACTATCTTCCAAGCAGGTTGTAAAGTATATTGAGAATCTATGCAATTCTTTATGCTTGCAGTGGCTTAAAGAGAGTGTTTGACAGTGTAAATGACAGTTAAATGGCCCAACCTTCACAGCCTTTTCCATCTGGCTTGAGTTTGTACCCAGCAAAGCAGCCACAGGTATTATTTCCGACACAACGATGAGCACAGTGAGCTGCATGCACACATACACATATGCACAAGGATCAGTATTCCACAAAGGCCTCTTTGAAATGGTGGCAAGATGTGCATTTCAGATTCTTAACACTTACCTTTGCACTGGTCATTTGGATTGGATTGCATCCCTTCACTAGAGCTTCCTCCTGGAGTTGAGATGACATAAATATTACAACAAACTGACAGAAGACCTTACATACCATTAAATGGATGAACTTTGTCTGCTGAGGATAGGAAGGCTCATAAATAGTGAATGTTCTTTGATTCCAGATCTTACCATGATCATCAAGTACACAGCATGTTGCTGAGGGACCACTAGAGAGCAGCAGAGACCTTACTGACAAGACTAATGCAAGACCATGACGTCTCATTGACAGTGAAGGCTGGTGGTATCTGACCCTGGACCTGGATTAACCTTGCTCTGTACATGGAAGTGTTTTCCCTTCTCAGACAAAAACACTTTCAGATGAGGCAGCAAATTACCAGATTAAATGATTAAATCAGGAGTGTTATAGTGAGGGAAAAACAAAAGTGACAAAAAAAGAAAGTAACTATTCTTGTCTTGTGCACCACGGCACAGCACACAGTGAAACAGTGAAATGATGCCTCTGCATTTAACCCATACACCCACACATGTGCAGCAGAGGCCAGCTATTGAAAGCACCCGGGGAGCAGTGACGGGGGCGTACTCAAGGGTAACTCGGGGCAACCTACAGGTAAGGGATTTACACCCATAGTCTTCCGTTCCTGGGGCCTAGTCCCTATCCACTAGGCCACGGCTGCCCCATGAGCAACATGTCATTGTGAAACACAGCACAGCACAGTGAGCCACAGCGAAATGCAGCCTCTGCATTTAACCCATGCACACACAGATGCAGCAGGGGCAGCTATTGAAAGCACCAGGGGAGCGGTGATGGGGTTGGTACCTTGCTCAAGGGTACCTCAGGGCAACCTACTGGTCTGGGATTCAAACCCATGGCCTTACAATCCTGCGGCCTAGTCCCCAAACATTAGGCAACCGCTATAAAAGGAAATTGCTTTCAAATATTAAACTGATTCATATTAAGGTCTGTTTCTGCCTTTTGGAATTTTTACAGTGAAGTGGATCTGACTGCAGCTGCATATAAGTACAGTTACATTTCTGTTAACCTTGTGTGGAGTTGCCATCGCTCTCTGAGGATTTGTCCACACAGCAGGCTCTGAAGACAAGGCCACACTGATGGCTTACAGGGACGCTGTGGTCACAGGGCAGGCCCTGCTCCACTGCTGCCCTGCCCAGCAAACAGCACTCACAACACACCTGCAGAGAAAAAGAATAGAGGAGGTTCTGCCTAAAAACAATGGTTAGGTATATTTTAGGTAAGGTATGTTTTACCTAGACTACTTTCAAGCACGAACACTGCCAGCCAATCAACCAATATCAGCCTAAGTATCAACAGCTTTTGTTTGAAGGCATTTTGATCGAGAGAACAAAAAAGAACACTGTTTTATCACAAATAACATCTCACAGCTTGAATGATCTAACACATCTACAGTGAAACAGATCAGTGGTTCTTTCATTCATTTTATCTGTTCATCCTCAGTAAGTCATGTTTGATCGTTTTTGTTTGCACTTGTCTGCTGCAGACACTGTGCAGCATCACACTACTTCAAGTTATCTGTTACTTTCAGACATTAGTATTTCAAAATGATGAGAAAAAATTAAGAAAGCTCACAATTTGTTTAAAATATGCATTATGTAAACACACATCTCTCTCTTAAATTTGGCCACGAGCACATGGCTGAAAAACGAATAATCAGAATAAACATGTTTTTCTTTAATCTGTTTTGACACCAAGATATGCTTTAATCCTATTGGTGGTAAACTGCTCTGATTGCAGCCAAGCAGATGAGAAAGAGCTGCTGAAAATGCTTTTGATATCCCACAGGCTTTTGTACCCATCTTCTCTTGGCCAATAATGGGAACAAGGGAAGAAGCTCAGCAGAAGCAGCATGCAGCTCAACACACATGTATTAACATAAAAAACAGCCCTGATTCTAGATTTGAAAGAGCACTTTAACAGTTCAGTGAAAATCCAGTTTTCTACCACCCCAGATGTAGCCTGACATGTTTTATGCATCTTTAGTGTAGCACTGGTGCAATGCTGCAAATGTTGCTTTGAAACACCAGCAGTCAGTAGTCACTAAAATCTTTTTAACACATACATCCTAAAAACTAAACCCACGCAAACCACATCCAACACTTTATTAAGGTGACAAAAAGTTATTGTTTTTTTTATTGGTTTTGGGCTCTGCATGATTAACTATGAGCTATAAAAACTAAACCATATGTAGAATGGATTTCTGTGGAACAATTGAATTGGCATGGCTTTGGGTGGCTATTGAATTCTAGTGTTTGTTAGCTACATTAGCATGGTAGCTCCAGTTCTAAACAAGAGAACTTCATTTGGGCTCTAAAGAAGTCTTTATGTTCTAAACTAAATCTGAGGTAAATGGAAAATACTGATAGGTAGTTTTCCCCTAACTGTTTAAAATAATCTAAAGCTTCAATTAAATTAAGGTGTTGTTATAATGACTGAATAATAATTCTTTAGCTTAGGGGTTGTTTATGATTACTGATGAATTGATTTGCCATGGAAGATATTTTTGAAGCCCAGTAACAGTCATTAAGTCCAATGGCATTTCATTGCGAAATCCACTGAGGTGTGATTTAGCAAGTTTGTCACAAGGCATTTTACAAAGTAGCAGCGCCAAGAAATGCTGACTCCCTGTTCTTACACACCTGTTATCCACATAAAGGCATTCCCCACTGCCATGAAATTGTACATCACCATTAGATAGCACACCATAGCAGTAAATGCCGGTCTAACCACTGACATACACTTATTTTTGAAAATGGGAAAAATTACAGAAATGCTTCAATGCTGTTAGAATATCTGTTTTATTTCTATAATGGATTGTTTTTTATAATGATATAAAGTAAAGTGACATACAGGATCAGAAACCTGTACCGGTGAAACCTCTGAGATGACCTAACACCTCTGTGATTATGCATTATTCAGCAGCTGTACTATACCTATGCAAAACCACAATTCAAAGTTTTCTTATGCCATAAACTACGACTGTGTTTAGGTGAAAAATGTGAAAACCCGGTGTTGACAGACTATATTTTATAAGTTGTTATGAGAAACAAGGACAAATGGGCCCTAATGGCTGAATTTGGTTGCTTCACTCACCCAGCAGTGAAGACCAGTAGGGGTCGTAAATACAAAACTTGGACACCTAAATCTAAGTAATAAAATATAACATTGTCCTGTCCATGAACAGTACTTACCCATTACAGAGAAAAACATCTTTCTTCCATTGCTAGAGCACCGTATCCTTAGCTGCTTTATGTTTATTATGAATCAGTATAATAGTTCCGATTATGCCTCCTGACAGGGGTTTATTAGATATTGACAGGTGCTGAAAGCAAACTGACAGTTAATACAAACGTTCAGTGGAAGGAGCACCTGCTGAGCATTGAAATGCACTCACGCGTTTTTAGTCTTTTGTTTTATAATGAATCTGTCATGAATTTGTGTTTGGTCTTATGCTTGTGGAAGTAATTTACTAGCAGCATGGTGCATTCCATATATGTGTGACAAGTTTGGTCCAATTAACTATCAACAGTGTTCTCTCTCTCTCTCTCTCTCTCTCTCTCTCTCTCTCTCTCTCTCTCTGTCTCTATCTCTCTCTCTCTCTCTCTATCTCTCTCTCTCTCTCTCTCTGTCCTCTCTCTCTCTCTGTCTCTGTCTCTGTCTCTCTCTCTCTCATTGCCTCTTTTTGCCCTCTCTCTCTCTTCTCATTGCCTCTTTTGCCCCCTCTCTCTCTCTCTCTCTCTCGCCTCTTGTCTCTCTCTCTCTCTCTCTCTCACTCTCTCTCTCTCTCATTGCCTCTTTTGCCCTCTCTCTCTCTCTCTCATTGCCTCTTTGTCTCTCTCTCTCTCTCTCTCTCTCTCTCATTTCCTTGTCTCTCGCTCTCTCTCTCTCCTCATTGCCTCTTTTGCCTCTCTCTCTCTCTCTCATTGCCTCTTTTTGTCTCTCTCTCTCTCGCTCTCTCTCTCTCTCATTGCCTCTTTTTGTCTCTCTCTCTCTCTCTCTCTCTCTCTCTCTCTCTCATTGCCTCTTTTTGTCTCTCTCTCTCTCTCTCTCTCTCTCTCTCTCATTGCCTCTTTTTGTCTCTCTCGCCCTCTCTCTCTCTCTCTCATTGCCTCTTTTTGTCTCTCTCTCTCTCGCTCTCTCTCTCTCATTGCCTCTTTTTGTCTCTCTCTCTCTCTCTCATTGCCTCTTTTTGCCTCTCTCTCTCTCTCTCTCTCTCTCTCTCTCTCTCTCTCTCTGTCTCTGTCTCTCTCTCATTGCCTTTTTGTCTCTCTCTCTCTCTCTCTCTCTCTCATTGCCTCTTTTTGTCTCTCTCTCTCTCTCTCTCTCTCTCTCTCTCTCATTGCCTCTTTTTGTCTCTCTCTCTCTCTCTCTCTCTCATTGCCTCTTTTTGTCTCTCAAGTGCAATATGACCTGGAATATTTTTTCTCAAGGTTTTACTGTAATATGTATAATCACTTTGTACTGGAACATGCAAGTAATTATATCAAATTTCCACAGATATTGAGGCAAAAAAACAATATTTAGTAACAGTAACAACGCTTGTCACATCTCCCAGGTTCATGTGTCTTTATTTTGTTTTTGCCAAGTGCTTTTGTTACTTTGGGCCTTGTTCTGCCCTAGTCCAGCCTCTACTCACCTGATGTCCATTTATGTCTGCTCCCTATGTCAGGTGTTCCTCATTCCACACTGTGTATAAGTACCCTGTTTTTGTGTATAAGTAACCCATTATTGTCCGTCCTGGAACTTTGTTGGGGCTTTTTTTTTGGATGCTACTGTTATGTTGTGTGCGGGGTCACTATTGTACAGTACTGTGCAAAAGTTTTAGGCAGGTGTGAAAATTGCTGTAAACAAAGAATGCTTTCAGAAATGGAAGTGTTAATCATTTATTTTCATCAATCAACAAAATGCAGTGAATGAACAAAAGAGAAATCTAAAATCAAATCAATATTTGATGTGACCACCCTTTGCCTTCAAAACAGCATCAATTCTTCTAGGTACACTTGCACACAGTGTTTGATGGAGCTCGGCTGGTAAGTTGTTCCAAACATGACTGTGTTTCAACCTCCGTGTGAGATCAATGATCATCAGCACCTGTTTGGTAAAACTGGTTGATCATACACCGACTATAATCCTACACAATCCCTGACTTTGTACAAGTGTACCTAGAAGAACTGATGCTGGTTTGAAGGCAAAAGGTAGTAACACCAAATATTGATTTGATTTAGAATTTTCTTTTGTTTGCTCACTTTACATTTTGTCAATTGATAAAAATAAACAATCATTATTTATATTTCTGAAAACATTCTTTGTTTACAGCATTTTTTCACACCTGCCTAAAACTTTTGCACAGTACTGTAAGTGCACTTGCCTGTTGTCTTTGCTTTGGTTTAATCTCATAGTTTCTGTCTCTAGTCTGGGTGTCTTGATTGCTTCATTTTTGTTTGTTCAAAGTTTGTTCAAAGTTCGATCTATTTCTGCTCTGCCAGCCAATGTCACAGAAAGTCATTTATTAGCAGGTTCTGTCATTAGTACGTTACCCTGAGGTTAACTAGGGGAGCCCCTGGTTCAGGCAAATACAAAAATAATGGATGCCACCGCATTTTTAAAAACATTTTTAAAAAGATTTAATAAATCTGTAATCATTTAAATGACTGTTCTTTTCCAGGTAAAAATGTAAGCTTACGGCCTTAGCCAACTGAAATTAACTTACCTTGAACAAAGTATGACAAATGAAAGACAGCACATGCAGACACTGCACAGTACCTTAGCAGTTTTAGTTTCACAGGTGCTTCCAGACAGAAGGGCATCACAGCTGCTTTGGTCTTTAGCCATATTAATGCCATTGGCACAGACATTGTCCTCTAGTACTGCGGCACAACATTGTTCCTGGGCTATCCTGTTTGAAAGAACACAGAAAGATGATATTGCAAACACAAAGGCACTACACATAACATGACGGTGGGACTCAGGCAGGATCCTGGGTAACAGTGTCATTTCAAAAGCCTTCTGATCTTCTTTAAATAACTATTTAAGATCGAAACATTAAATGCACTGAACTGCTGTTTTACCAGAAATATTCATGCTTATTATTCAAAGAACATTAAATTAGGCAACCTCTGGAAATTTACACAAGACCCCAGAGTTTATTTTCTTACAAAGTTCTTCTTCACTTCATCATTCCTCCCCTGAGACCATAAGAACCTTAGTGCTACTGTTCAAGCGTAAGCAAAGTTACTGATATGCTTTAAGTCCATATATCCCTTATTTTAGTAGAGGCCTCCAGCTGGATCAGACTGTGGGACAATTGCACAAGGCAGCTTTAACAGTAGGACACACACACCGTGCAAGTGCACAGATGGAGAGAAAGGTAACCTTAATTCATCCCCCTTACAGGAAACATCTCTGTTTTACTCTGCAATCTTCTCTCATCAACCACCACTGCAGTGCCTTTTAAGGGCACAGGCACTCTCCTTTCTCTCTCGTTTCATTGGTGTTTCTTTTTTTTTCTTTCAGTGTCTGAAATAATCCACAGATTTCCTGTTATTCCTCCCCTTCTCTTCTCTGTCTGACTATAGTTTCACCTCAGTGGTATTTCCTGGATTTGGAAATACCCCCTTGCCTAAGCTTCCCATCTCCCCTCAATCCCCCCCTCCCTAACGCTAAACCATCTCTGCCTCTCTAATTTGAACAAATTCTGGATCTCCTGGCTTGCCAAACCAAACTCACGTAGTAATCCTTACGGTTTTAAATGGCACTGAATCTACGGGAACACACCTCATACTGTTACGCTATTGTTGCTGTTACTGCCAGTGACTCTCTGGCAAGTGGTCAGTGGTCGCTTTCTCAGAGAACCTGACAGACACCAGAGTATGCTTTTTTAAAAATTCATTTCTATCTGAGTCATTGCCATTTCACCAACAGTAATATGGTAAATTGTGTAATCGCTTTACGTTCTTCTCCAAATATACTTTAATTTTTATCCAGATTTAGCTGTGGTTTTCCTCTGTGTCCCTGTAACTGTTAGTCTATCACTGCCTCCTTAGTTTCACACTGCCAGCCTCACCACATAGCCAAACCCTACTGGGTGCTTGAAGGAAAAGTTTAATAAGTGGTTCAATCTGTCCTATAACCATAAAGACACACTTTTGGATGGAGGACAGAAATATTCTGTGAACTGTTTTGCCAATTACACCCTTCTGTTCTGTATAGTCACATAGCAGAGCACATAAGAACACAACTATGATGACAGTGAAAAGAATGGGAATTTAGTCAGTGTAGTGTAACCTGCAGGCATTGGATGCTGAAATGAGAGGGAGTCTTGTGCAGTCCTGGGAGTCCATGCCCTTTTCTTTGCCATCTCTACAACAGTCATCTAGTGAGATTGGATCTGTGGCCTCTGTAGAATTAACACAAGGGTTATCAAGGTTGCAAAAAAAAAAAATCACTTAGTTAAATCTAGTCTTCGCTGACTTGCAGTGGATCAAATTTGCAGGTACAGGACTATATTTGCCATGACTTGCCCAGGATGACAGATCTTAGCAATTTCACAAGAAACAATCTCAGGTTCTCTGCTTAGAGGGTCTGATGATTCATCACAAAACACTAGACAATACAAAACACAGCACTTTCTCATAAAATATTAGAACAGAACAAATATTTACCTTCAGATATCTATTTGTACCTTTCATTCTATGTTCAGAATACCTCGTTAGTGAATTTTAAATTCTGCTAAAACATGCTGTAACGGAACATGACTGTAATTAAATTAAATGCATTTAATGAAAATTGCCTCAAAAATTCTCTTAGCTGCTGTTTGGCTGTTTTATTTTCAGGTGACACTAAACCAGCATTCTGCAACAAAAAGCAACGCAACAATGCTGGTAGTTGTTTAGGCAGAATACTGTTTCAGAAAATTAAAAGACAAGTTAAATGGACGAGTATGAATGAAGGAGAACTCCCAACCTTCCACAACAAACATTAGACTGAATGTCCACTCATAGTCCAGGTAGGTCCAGACTAATGTATTATCACATTAGAATACATCAAAGTAGTGTGTGATGAATTTCCATGCACAAGCTAAATCAATAATTAAAATTATTGTTGCTTTTGTTGTTATTGTAAAGGAAAGGATACTATCAATTAGGACAACCTATATCAGTTCCTGCAATTTAAGGCTCTAACCACAGACATGAAGAAATTAGTAAAGCAGCGTCTATGGTGATGAGTCATGCAATAATGTCTCAATAAAGAGAAACCTCTTTATTCTAAAGAACCACAGCTGTGCACAAATAAATACTAATTACTAATCCTAATTACTCTGAGGTTACTGGAATTAGTTATTTACTCCCCCCATTTTAATAGCAAAGACTGCTAACAGAGCCATGGATATGTATATATGCTAGCTGTATTTATGCTTGCTGTACTTTTACTGTGAACCGCTGGTTTCAGATATGTTTGGAGTTGTTCACGTAAAAGAATCCAGAGTGTTGAATAAATACCTACAAATTTAAGTCAACATCTAAAGCATTAACCTAAATCTAATGAAGCCTGGTGATTTTGAGTGATTAAAATAAGATTTTTTGGATCCAGAGGGACAATCGTGTGCCGTATAACAGCAGTTACTATTACATTAAGTAAACTTAAGGTCTTAAGAATGCATAATTAGTTATTAGTCATTACAGGCCTGTATAAATTGCATTCATTTTGTCAGCCATTGCCTAATGGTGAAGGTAGGGGTCTTGCACCCGAAGCATTGCAGGTTCAGTCCCCTGGACAGGCAGGAAGGATGTGGGCAGGTCAACACAGCTTTGCCATTCCTGCTTCCACAGCTGAAGTCCCCTTTGGCAAGTCACCTAACCCTACAATTGCACCCTTGGTGTCCACTGCTCCTCGTCTGTGTTCACTACTGGTGTGTATAAACCAACCATTTAATCACTATTATTTGAGTTTCTCACTGTTTTATTATGCATAATATGCTTATTATTATATGCTTTATAACCGTCTTTTATGTACATTCTTCAAGAGTATTGGATGCTGCTGGAGATAAAGACAATTGAAGATGATTATTTACTGTCAGGCAGTTACAAAGTCTGTCTGTTACACTAAATTGGAGCTAAGAAAACTCTCAAGATCTATACACAATGACTGGCTGCCTCAATTTGATCAAACACATTAATTTTGTTGTGGTTGACTCCATCTGCCAAACATGAAATACCTTTGGCAGTCATATCTTTGGCCTAGGGTTTCTTCAGGCTTTAGTATGCAGCAAACTGCTACACTGGTTTTAAGTGTGCTGATTTGTTAAAATGAAGACCAGGGCCAGAAGATTTTTGTTTACTAGACTCAGTGAAATATATGAGACACTGACAAGGCAGGCAGTTATAGGGATTAAAGTGCTTTCAAGCTTAATTTTATCTTAACAACAGAAACTGAAACTAAATTCAGCAGATGCAACATAAAAGAAAATTTACAACATCTTCTATGTAAACTGCTAAAGCCCTGAACTCCAAAAATGGTCAGTAATATTGGACCGTTTCAGGAGCAAGGGCCAGGACACTCGATAATTATTCTTTACTTGTCCCATTACAGAGGGTATGGGAAGAAATATACATTAACTTCACTGCAGATAATGTAAATGTAGATTTTAACACTGAAGCACCACTGGTTATTTACATTTGCATTTATTCAAATGGTCCAGCAAGAAATAAACAGTTTCCTTTTCTCTGCACGTTTACTTAGACATTCCTCTTTAGCCTCATGAGCAGAAGCTTCTGTAGACTGCCAGGACTTTCTGTGGCCCAGAAAGGCCCATTTGTGATACACATAGTGGTCCAGAGAGAGAGAGAGAGAGAACAACAAGCAACAGTCAGTAAATCAGACAGATTAGTATAGCTTGGGAACACTTTCCTTTAAATGATAAAGTAAAATGCCTCTAGTTTTTCCTAATCCTACCTTACTTGGCCTGTCAAACCATGTTCCTTTCTCCCTGCTGTGACAAACTACAGCCATATGCAATTACAGGAGGCCTGCTTTAAAAACATCTCTGCTCCTATTATTTAATCAGTCCAGACACTTCATCCAGGCCCAATAGCTCTCCCAGGCCTCTCCTCCCCACAGTTAGTCTCCCCCTCTTAAAGCCTGATTGCCATTTTGGAACATGGTGCTGTCTGAGAGAGAACTGAGAACTGAGCCCAAAAGCGTAAAACCAAGCTCAATGAGTCTGTCTGCGTCACAACCCTCACTGAACACCAGCACTGCTTCAGACTGTGCTGCGCAGCGACCCTTTTAATCAACAGATAAAAGTAGACAAAGCAGATTCAGAGAGCCATTCACTTAAGTATGTTTATATTGTATACTTTCTGGACTGGGCTACCCAGAGAGCACAGAGAGATTGATTTTAACCTGCAGAAGTCCTAATGTGTCTGACATGTAGGTACTGGCAAATGAATCAGCAAGTTAGTCAGCCAGTGCACCAAATTACAGAGCTTGCTTCTAAAATTACAGGGTTTTTTTTTTTTTGTCAAAAGTACAGTGAGGTACTTTGATGAGAATCAGGGCAATCAAGAAACAGCTACTATACATTATCCCTCTTGTGGATAAATGTAAATTCATAATGAAATTCATTCATCTATTGAAATTGGTTTAACTGATGGCCACTGAAATGTTATAAGTGTAGAACTGTGGATTTCTTCCAAACTGAAGACATGTTGCTATCACTGATTGTTAGTAAAAAATCCACTATAACCTCAAATCCCTCAAAGTAACCCCTTGGTTTCAAACATTTCAACTGAGGAAACCTAAGAAGACTTCTACATGTGTGGGCCAACAGCTTCCAGCCATTGCTGATGCTTCACCAATCCCTCAGTTGACCTTTAAGCAGAAATCAGCTTCCAGAAATCATTGCTTTCCTTTCCTGTCCACTACCAGTTAGGAAGACCTTGTTTCAAGTACTCTCAAATGTGTTTGTTGGTGAAAAATCTATCTATCTATCTATCTATCTATCTATCTATCTATCTATCTATCTATCTATCTATCTATCTATCTATATTCCCATATGCACCTTTGCTACGCTCATGATGATGTAATAGTTAAACAGTCCTGAGGTTTAGACTCTGGACCAACTTGAACTCAGTAACAGTTACACAGAGCATGCATTTTGTGGGCAGGAACTGACTTCAAACTAACTTTTGCTGCTGTAGAATAAGCCTGGCTTTTGGCAGACGTGGTGATGGTGGTGATGTGCTGTCACTTACCTTGACTGTGCACTAAACCGTACATCGAGAGGAGGATGACCAGCGTGGGACCCATTGCGCTGCGTGCTGCGGGACGTGCGTTGGTGGGACACTTTCGGGATCGGAGAGCGAGACACTGAGCAGAAGTGGAACCCCGTATCAGAAAGCCCGTCCAATTAGCGCCGCTGAGCGTGTTGGGGCAGAGCGCGTGCAGGGGGGCGGACCTCTGCCTCCTGTCCCATTCAGACTTTAGCACCGCAGCTCTGAGCAGACACCGCGCTGCCCCAGACGCAGCCTGGCTGAGCCCTCTGGTAAGATCGGCGTATCGGCTGGGATTAATTCCTCAGTGGGGTCGGATCAGTTTGCTAGTTGGGCGCTTAACGGTTTGCTAGGCAGGGATGTGCAGAAACCATTCCGAGAAGCAGTGCAGTGTGCAGAACTGGGCTGTTTACGAGCACTCTTGTGTAAGAGCCCTGGCCAGAGGAATGACACTGATTTTATAGGACCCTTCCAGACCTGCTTTCACTGAACCAAATGGCAAAACAAAAGCTTTTTTTCCCAGACCTGTGGAGAAAGGGCTTTTAGACCTCCTCTCCCACATTTGAGCTCTCTCTCTCTCTCTCTCTCTCTCTCTCTCTCTCTCTCTCTCTCTCTCTCTCTCTCTCTCTGTGTGTGT